>JAVKLA010000090.1:4028928-4051975 GCA_034782735.1 Sagittarius serpentarius | reverse complement strand
GCCCCCCACTTTTATTGAAATTTGAAACTATGATCTTTTCCAGTGGGGGGGGTGGGTGGGAGTGGGGGGTGGGGTGGTGGAAGAGGAATGTGCCAATCATTGGGGTGATTTATTTTATTTTACCTGCTTATATTTTAATAATCATTCAGAGTACTTGTGATTGTTGCCGCTCTGCTGTGCTATAGTGAAACACATTGTGCCGGTTTGGGTAGTTTTTAGCAATCCGTGTTTACAATAAAAATAAATGCTGTGGTATTACCTATAGATTTAAGTATTTACAACGCAGGGGCCACTCAGAATAAGTGCGAGGAAAGCTTTTGGGAAGTCAGCAGAAGGTCTTGAATTACGACAGGATTTTGCTGGTAGATATTTCTACTATTGATTTCTCAATTTTTCGTAATTTTTGGAAAGAAAATGCGAGTTAAAATAAGGTGTCGAAAGGAAGTAAGATGTCTGTTTTAATAAGAATATTTGCACGACCCAAAATGATTTGGGTAGGAAATGTACTCCATGGGATAATTAAAAAAAAAAAAAAAAAAGTTAGTTAATCTGAAAAATCCCCAATGTTGTCGTGCAAGGGTAGGCAGCGGGTGGCTTTTACCATGCTGGGGAAATGTTGCACAAATTACTTTATTTTTCCCTCCCAGAGGGCCCAATCCTGAGAAAAGGAGGAACTCGGCCCCTGGAAGCAGGGACGTCCCCAGCACGCAGTGCTGGATCAGGCCCCCACAGGCTATATACGTTTTTATGTGCAGCCCGGAGTTCGGTCATTCATTTATTCAGAGAAAAACAAGAAGCGTGGCCCCAGTATATTATGATATAATATGTTTTGCTCTCTTTGGCTGATCTATGTAGTGCTTTGTGAGGAGACATATATTTTTTTTTTTTTTAAACAAAATTGGGGGGTCTTTCTTGCATTTTTTTAATTGTCAGCATAATTTTAATTGCGATTATTTTTGTGCCAAGGAAGAGGGGTGATCTTTAACTCGTCGTTACACAAAGCAAGCAGTGTTTCTGGATGGCCAAACTAACTTTCCAAGTAGGGCGTTTCTTTTTAAATATATGAAAATTCGACACAATGTGTAAAGAAAAAATTACTAATTCTTTGCATATTTGCACAAGTCGTGCTAAGGTTTTCCGTTACCGCGTTTTTCAATTTTTCCTGTTTCTTTTTGTTTTACAGAAAGGCTCAGAGTTCGGCTTGTCCTAATATGCCCGAATATCAGATTTTTATTTTTTTCTTTTTGACTAAATATAAACAAAACTTAAAAAAAAAATATTTGCGAGGCTTGCTTTTTCTAGGGTTTTAGTGTTAGTTATTGTTGCGCACGCGGGATAAATCGGCCGCGTTACTTTCTACTCCCTTCACCATTTAGGAAACGGAGGGAAAATCACCCTTCATTGTATTTGTATATGCAGCTATATTGGCATTTTACTATACTGCCTGCTGCTATTTCCAAATATATCTTAGGGAAAGTTTTACTATACTTTAGACTTCCCCATACAAACATTGATTGGCATCCAAATGTTTAGGATTTGCCAAATTGGCGGGCATACGCTGGCTACACCGCAAGCAGCGGGGTCAGGGAGAGAGCAAAGGGAGATACGCGCTCCGCAAGTGGACTCGCAGCGGGGATTTTAGCTTTTTAACTCATTCTGCCTTTTTTTTAAAGAGATTTGGGGGTTGGGGAAAGGGCCCCATCGTTGCACCATCTCTGCCTGGGTGCTTGTTTGAAGTTGGACCCCGTTTTCGGGGGGGGTGGGAGCAGAGGTTTTGGGTCGGTGTGAGGTGAAGCGGGGATGCGGCGGTGGCGGGGTCGGGGTCCGTCGGCGGAGGGGTACGAGTCCCGCAGCCCATGAAACGTATAAGCACCCTCCAAATCCTCACCGTCCCGGCGAGCCTTAGCGCCTCGCGAAAGCCCCGTTTCTGGAGGTTTTTTGTTGATGGTTTCGGTGACATCGACCCTTCTCTGTAACTTTTTCAGGATGAATTTCATCCCTTCATCGAAGCACTTCTGCCTCACGTCCGAGCGTTTGCGTACACGTGGTTCAACCTGCAAGCCCGAAAAAGAAAATACTTCAAAAAACATGAAAAACGCATGTCAAAAGAGGAAGAGAGAGCCGTGAAGGACGAACTGCTAAGTGAAAAACCCGAGGTAAAGCAAAAATGGGCATCCAGACTTCTGGCAAAGCTCCGGAAAGATATCAGGCCTGAATTTCGGGAGGATTTTGTTCTCACAGTCACAGGAAAAAAGCCTCCGTGTTGCGTTCTTTCCAATCCAGACCAGAAGGGCAAGATGAGAAGAATTGACTGCCTTCGCCAGGCAGATAAGGTCTGGAGGTTGGACCTTGTTATGGTGATTTTATTTAAAGGTATTCCGCTCGAAAGTACTGATGGCGAGCGCCTTGTAAAGTCCCCACAGTGCTCTAACCCCGGGCTGTGCGTACAGCCCCACCATATAGGAGTTTCTGTTAAGGAACTCGATTTATATTTGGCATACTTTGTGCACGCAGCAGGTAAGTGCCTTTCTATACCACCTTCTCCAACTTTTCGGTTTATCTCCGTGCCGGGTGCCGTGCCCCGGCGGCGGCTGCATGAGCCGGGGAGGGAGCAGGGGACGCCGGTTATCGCCCTCCCGGGGCAGCGAGGAGAGTGCCAAAACTCCCTCCCCTCCTCTTTTTTTTTTTCCCGTGGGCTTTTAAGGTGCAGCCACGTAAAAGCGGCTCTCGTTTTCCCGGGGTTAACGGCATTTCGGGCCTCCTTCACAGGTGTTGTCCTAAATGTTGTCCTAGGAGGCATCGCAGCTGGATGCGGCTTCCTTTATCCTGATTTTGGGGGAAAGCAGAGAAATTTTAATTTCTTTTTCTTTTTTCTTTTTTTTTTTAAATAAAGTTTGTATATGTTATGCGCAAAGTAGTCCGAGAGGGCTAGAGGTGCCTGAGGCCCGTGGGTCAGGAGTACCAGGTATCCTCACCCCACAGGGATGAGATGGGGAGCGTAAATCCCGCAGAACTGGGCTCAGAGGGAAAGGAGGAGACGGTCCCTCGATAGCAAACCTAGTCATCAGGTCTGAGCGGCCACGAAACAAAAACCCGGGTAATCCTATGGGGAAAAGAAGGCATTTAACCCCCCCCCCCCGAAATATCACAGATTATACACCTGGAAGCTGAGCAGGTCGTGAAACAAATTCCTGGTTTGATAATATTGTGCTTATGGGGGGTGGGGGGGCTGAGATGTTTTTGCATGAGATTAAAATCTTGGGATCTCTGACTCCAGCGCAAAGTACACCCTGCCCGCGGAGTGACTCGGTGTGCTCAGAGGATGTGTAGTATGTTGACTGGATAAAATAATACGCTATTGTAGTTCTTCTGAGTGATTATATTGCAGAAAAACGTGCGCGTGTGAGGTGCTAGGCCCCGGTTTTCATGTATGGTATGCATAGGTCCCCCCTGGGTTTCAACCTGACTTGCAAGTTGAGGGGCTGGACAGGCTGGAAAAAAAGAGGAGCAGAGGGGAGAGGAATCACATGAGTAGAAACCGCTTCTATATCACTATGTATCTGTAAGAAAACTGAGAATGCAGCACTGGGAGCCTGCATTTCCAATGCCGGCTTCTTTCGGAGGGTCTTGCGGAAAGTTTTGGCCACCCCGAAGTTTTTCTGCGCTGAGTCCCTGCAGTGGTTGTTGCAATAGGCAGTGTTGCCGCTGTGATTTACGGGTATGAACCCTGTTCGGAAATAACTTTTGAGTATCCTCATGGTATTTCCTACAGATAAGCTGCAAAATTTACTCTGCGCTTTGGTGCGGTGTGGTAAATCATATTGCACGTTTATGGCGAAGGGGAGGTAGGAAAATATTGTGGAAAATTGTTTATTTACTCTGCGATTTATTATGGGGCACGGTGAAGGAAGGATTGCCAATTAACGGCTAACCAAAGGGAGACTGGGGCTGGGGCGTTGCGGGTCCCCTCCCGTTCCGTCAACGGGCCCCGAGGAGACCGGGGACTCGCATCCCTTTTGTCTGCCTCAGTTTCCTCCTCCGCACGTCGGAGCGGGGTGATGCGCTTAAAGCGCTTTGATATCCACGCCTGAAAACCACATGCAGGTTTTTATTATTTGGATTTATATATAGTGTGGTGCCGGTAAATACTGGTCCGTATTGTGTTTCCTAAGTGAAAAGCAGCCTTCTGCGGAGTGCGAAAGTTGTTAATAGAAACCAACGGTCTTGGTTTAGCCTGCGTGTAGTGTCACAAAAACGTAGGATGGGAAGAAAAGGACCAAACCCAGGGGTGTAAGTACTCCGGGCAGCTTGAAGGGATCCTCTTCCTGTTGTAACAGTCAGGCAATAGACATTATAAAAGTTAAATATTGTGATTAGGAATATACCATCTTATCAGCACCCTGTTGGCAAACAGTAGCCTTGATAGCAAACTCTTATTTATTTCTGCCTTCATCATCAACAGGCAGCAATTGCACTAATTGTTCTTTGGACTAGATGTTCGCCGCGGAAACTTAGCGCGAGGCTTAGGCTCGTTTTTTTGGGTTAGATCTGCGGTTTTGTGTAAGCAGTAACACGCTCATACAGACCGCACCGCTTCGTGTTTTCGGCCGTTGTTTGCTGATTGCACGCATCGCATTGTGCTCTTAATGCAGTAGCGTGTGCTGGTGGATTCCCTGCTAAACCTCACAGGGGAGGGGGACAAAATGATTTTTAGGAGGTGGCGCAGCGTGGTCGCCGTCTACATCGCTTCACAGATATGTGCTGAAAGCCTCGCATATAGGCTACCTTTTTTTTTTTCCCCCCTTTTTTCCCTTTTTTTTCCCCCCTCCGATGTATCCCAGCAGTCTTTGTTACACCTGAACATTGGCCAAGTTGACAGCCATTGGTTCCCGCAGACCCGCAGTAATGGCAGCTTGTGCCGGGTGCGCAACAGGAAAATTACAAAAGAAAAAAAATATTAAGGGTCCTTTGTCTCAAACTCCATCAGGCCTCGCTCCCCAAATGTATGGGCCGCTTATTTATAAGGAGGAAGTTGCCAGCGCAAATATTAGGTAGGCTGGTCAACTTACATATAGCGGATTTGACAAGCATCTGCTATAGTACAGAAGATTTGTAAACACCAAACAATGTTTTTACCTCCTTAAAAGTTTTGAGAAGTTGCCAGTATTGGCAGGAGGCACAGACTCCGAAACGTGCTTGAAGATACGTGCCAAAACCATTGTGACCTTTTCACCCATAGTGCTCGCTTCTCTTTTTCTTGTTTTTTTTTTCCCACTCTTCGTCTTCTTTTCTTGAGGGCGAGTATTCTCGTCCAAGACGCCCTTATTCGAGATGACTTCGGCAGTGCGATGTCCCTTTCCCTCTAAACATACACAATAATTATTGCTTTGAATCCACGCTTTTTCTTCAGTAGGCACTATCATCTGTAAGGGAACACATGTGCACAGATTTAAATAGTGCTTCTTACAAAGCTACTGAAATCAATTATTCTCTTTAAGAACTGGCTAGAAAGAGAAAACAAAAATACGCAAATAGCCAAACTACATGTCATTTTCATTTAAAAAAAAAAAAAAAAAAAGGAAAGGAAGATCGGTGTTTTGTGAGTTAGAGGTTGACCAAAAAACGTATTGAAATCTAGAGTATTGCTCTCAGTTTGCAGTTTCTAATCTGCTTAACTAAAAGCAGGCGGCATTTTCATACCCTGAACTTGGGTTCGCTTTTTAGTTTTCACTTATTCTGCGCTTGTATCAAATGACAAGTTGGAAACCATTGTGGCAAACCGTTTCTTTGTGGGAGTCGAACAGTAAAGCTAATTTATGACCGGTCCTTTACCAGATGATCTGTATCAGAATCTACAATATACTAGGCACGTGGCAAGGTCACAATTTAAGTTGTTAAGGTCACAACCTTAGCCACCAGGCATTTGACCTTTTAGATAAAGTTAACCTTTGTTCATTAGTAGGCACTCAACCGAGAACTTTCTGGAGTTTTTTACTGCTTTGGAGTTCCTTCTGCTAATGTGATCAGATTGGAGAATAGATTCGCAATGGAAGCAGTTAAATTTTGTGAGAGGTCACAGTTTTTAGAGACTTCTCCAGAGGACGAAGCTGGATGGCAGGCCAGGAGGCGATGCTGCAATGCCCGATTTGTTTTTTCGGACGGCCATCATTATGCGCTTTGGGCGAGAATTAAGCTAGCGAGGTATTTGTGGCAGAGAAAATCTTTTAATCTTTCAGAAGGACATTTAAAAATCCCAAATTTAAGAAAAATCTGGGGTTGGGGTTTATTTACATGAGCTCATTTTTCTGTTCATGTTTAGAGTAGAAGCCAGTGAAGATGCAGAGAGTCAGCCGTATTTCTGTGACTGTGAAAATTTACTTAGCGTCTAAATACGCTCTATGGCTAATTGCCTGGGCGATAGTATATAGCACGTGACCTTGAACTTTAAGCAGACCCATTTTACGTTCCCATCGGCGGATTTGAAATATTTCTGCTTGGACCACCGCAAAGAGGCACCGACGGGAGTAACCCAAAGACTGGTTCATGCAGAAAACGACTGCAGGTAGCCAAAATACCCATGGAGGTGTCGTGGAGTCCGAAAGGTACACAAGGCTTTGCGCCGTAATCTTTTAGTACGATCGGTATTGATTGTTGCTGCGTTAATCCTGTTAATAGCCGCAGCCGGTTCGGCGTGTTGCAGGGATGTGAGAGGTGTCCTGACAATACTGTACATCACCAAAAGAGCTGTCGCAGCGTCTTGAACTCCTGATAGCTGCTCTGCAAAAGTGGAGCGTTCGATGGTGGAAACTATTGCCGGCTCTTATAGAAACACACACCATATTGTTTACTTAATGATGCCGTAGCGGAGGCTCATTTTTAATTATTTAGCTGACTTTCTCGCTTTGCTGTGATACCACATTTATTATTTAATTTAAAATCAAAAGGGCTGCGCTACTGTTAGTTTTTGATGCATTTTACTTTTGTTTTGGCTACGTTATTGTCATTCCATCGTACAGTAATCCAGATAGCCGTGATATGCAGATTGGCCAGATGGTCATGTTAACAGATTGAGAACCCACTTCCCACTGCTAAAGAGCAGGTGTAAGATCAGTGGGCTTTTTTTTTTTTTTTTCTCCTTTCCTCCCAAGTTTCAACCAAAATGCTCTTTAGACAGCTCATAATAGTAGTTAAAAAGGGGCACATTTCAAACGGTGGCTGTTCTGTGTGGATGATGTTTAATGAATGTGTCATTTTTACGTGTATCTGAAGACTTTTAAAGCATCCGTGACATTCCCTCCATATATAAGGCTTTTGAAAACCTACTTCCAGCCCGTGCCTGTTCGAGCGTACATCCAAAACGGTCCTTAAAGTTCTGTTTGCGATGTTAATAGTCCCTGTGTATTTCTACAGACAGATTACGTTTACTCTTACCAGCCAGCTTTGCAGCAGGTATTTCACACGCTTTCCCTGTACGGGGCTCCCTGCGCGCACCCAGGGGAACCTGAGCAGTCCAGCTGAGATTTTAATGTTTGGGGGCTCATAGGGTTTTTCTTTTTTCTCCATTAATTTTTGCCACGGTGAGACACCTATAGTTTTAAAGAAAAAAAGTGAAACGAAGACATCTTGCGGTATTTCTGCCCTCGAGGAATACCACGGAGAAGGCAGATTTTGCATTGCTTTAGCCTCATAAAAGGTGCCCATAAAAAGTCAGTGATGGGAGCCTGGGTCTATATCTCAGTTGGGGGAGGTGGGGAGATGACAGCTACAGCTCCTCGACACCCCAAATTTCACGCACCCACCTATCACGGGCGTGCACGAAATGCGGCGACCTACACGCCCTGCGTGGTGCGGAAAGATATCTCCATCCATCGACGCTCTCTGCTTTGGGGAGCGGGACCGAGTGCCTTCCGCAGCCGCGAGCAGGGCGGTAGCTGACAGAAGCAGGATTTAGGTGGGACAACTGCTCTCCCCGCGCAGTTGTAACTGAGCCGGTGAGTATCCGTGATAATTCAGATACTAACTGGTGCGGCACTTGGGACGGTCTGCTCTATCACGAACCCCTGGCAGGAGTTCAGTCATGTGGTTTAGCTTTCCCCTTTCTCCAACAACAACAACAACAGCAGCAACAACAAATAAACACGGGATAAAGACGTATTTCATATGCCCAGGATGTTTTCCAGGTGATGGGTTCGGCCGGTATAAGGGCGCGTTATTTCCATACCTGCCTGCCCCGGCGGGCTTTGAGGTGCAGAAGCGGGAGAAGCCTTTGAATGGTAAGAAAGTTGCCCGACGCTGCTGGCTTGTCTACAAGCGACTGCACTTTTATATTTCCCTTCTTTTCCACCCAATGATGAATAGCATTAATTTAGATCTATTTAAGGCGAGTGTGGGAGAAACCACAATCTTTGTTGTGGTCACTGCTGTACACAGCGGGGCTGAGTGTTTCTCTTGGTTGAGGCCTCAAAGCTGAATCTGGAGAACCCAAAACATCGTGTCAGCTTTTCAAACCCTTCAAAGAGACAGTGGAATCCTAATTGTTCATAAAACCCGCTATTTATTATTACAATTATGTATTTTCTCCCCATTCGGATGTAAAGGAAAGGGCATCCCTCGCTTTCCGTGCCTTGAGCTTCTTCACAGCTCCTCCTCCTCCTCCTCCTCCTCCTCCTCCTCCTCCCCTCAATGCTTCGGGTTCAGGCACGGGCCGAGGCTTTCGCAACCGGCAAACAAACCCCAGCCCGCTGCTCCGTAAACCCTCAGCCCCTCCCCAAAAGCACGCGCTTCGCCACACACGTCCCAGAGTCGGACCCTCCGGGGCTTGGGGACTGTCCCCAGAGGGAACGGCTTTTGGGGCATCCTCGCTGGGAGCTGTGGGTCCGGCTCTGCCCCCGCTCTCTTCTGCACAGGCAAGGGCTGGAGCTGCTGATTAAATTACAGGCTGTAAATTCAGGGCAAATTATTTTAGCCTCCTAACAGCAGCCGACCCTGAAGGTTTCCTTACAACAGTGAAGGGCTCTCGGTAGATAAGAGTTGTGGGTGGACTAAAATGCATTTTAATTGCTTTGGTTTTTCCGTTCATGTGATACTCTTCATTCATTTCATCTTTGGTTATTGTTAATTATCACCTGCATTATGGTAGCCACCAAAAAGCCCAGCTGGGATCAGCACATGGGTCACGGTGCCCGTGGTGTGTGAGGCGGTTTTATCCCCGCAAGTTCTTTGGGGGGGTTGCAGCATTTTATGCCCATTTGCAAGGGCAGCGCCCCGGCCGATCCCCTCGTCACAGTGTGATTGATTTTGAAGAGATCACAGTGTATTTCTGTACTTTTCGGAAGTGTTTCTAGCTAGCGTGGCTCCACATCCCCACCCAGGGGATGGATGTGGGTGCGTGAGCTCAGCCCGGTGCGTGCCATCGTCGCGGCTTGGCACATAGGAGGAGGACATGGCCCCCGTAGCGCCAGTGGATTCAGGCTGGATTTGTAGCCGCAGACTGTAAAACACACGAGGGCCTCCATTTTGTGTGCCAGACTCTCACGTGCGAGTGCAAAATGGAGAGCTGCGCAGTTGAGTTTTGCCCATAGCGAAGCGTGTAGGCGTACGTTGCCCATGGTCCCTGCACCGCCGCGGTGCACACAGACCCGTGGCGAGACCCAGGAGGGGGTATCCGGAGCTTATACATCCATCGGTTCCTCCTAAGGAGGTCTCGGTCTCTTCTACGGGTCCTTAATATCCACCCTCCCGGTCCGAGTGCTGTCCCGGTGTCACGGCAAGCCGGCACATTGGCTCTCGGGCCGGTGCGAAGGGCCCCGGGGAGTCATTCGTCCTTCCCGGCGGGCTTCGGTACACATCAGTGCCATTAGATGAGCGAGATAAAATCAAGACGGGTTTAATGACACGCTATTCTGAAAGTTTCCTGGACTTTATTGTTCATAACTTGGACCTGAGTCGGGTTATTTACACATGAGGATTAAAAAGCTGCAAACAACTGTGTGATTTTTAAGGGCTGAAAGCAATTAGCATATGTGGGTAGGAGATTACACTGCATGTCTGCGTTCCTTTAAAATATAAATCACAGTTATTTAATTACGTTTTGAGAGGGCAGATTTAAGGATATACTGCAAAATGCATTACCTATTATACCAACACGATAATCTTATTAACCTTGCTTTCTACTTTTTAATTTTATTGTGCACCCTGTACAACTCTTATGATATCAAAAATAATTACTTGGAGAATACATGATGTCAGAGGTCCGATATGACATTTATCTTCACAAGTGAGGAGACGGCTATCTTGTGCATTGCATAGCAGCACGGGAGGCTTCAGGCAGGTCCGCACCAGGGAAAGGAAGCGAAGATAGGTATCATCAGATGTTATTTAACGTATATAAGTGTGTGTTTGCAGATTTGTGTGCTAGCCAAGGGCCGGCTTGACCGAACTTGATGCAATTCAGCATCTGCGGGCCTCCCGCAATAGAAAGGTTGAATGTTTTACTTGCAGGTGCCGTACAACTCCCGTAGGTGAGCCAGTATTTCAGGGTGGCTCCGTGCATCCACCCCCGATCCCAGTTGGATCTCCTGTTAAACCCGACGTTCTCCATCCCATCCCTCCTCGGGGCAGTGCCTCTCTCTCTTTTTTTTTATCCGTCTCTCCTAATGTTTGATATGTGTTGATATTTCCCCCTTTATTTTGTGAGGGAATGGGTGAGGGTGATGGGTGAGGGGAAACAAATGCCATAATAATATCCCTTTTCAGAAGAATATAGTTTAATTTTGTGTGTGCGTGCAGCAGCTGCCATTGGCAAGCTGTCGTCTTTGTTGCCATGGGCTTTTTTTTTTTTGCATGCGTGCCAGAACATGATTGGATGTTTCAGCATGTTCGTGTTTTGGGGTGAGATAGATCTGTAGCGAAGCACAAAATTATCATGGGGTTGGTGGGTGCCCAAGGCCGGGTTATTCGGCCAGGTGAGCTGGTTGTGCTGGAGAGGGTCGTGCGAGCGCGGTACCTGGTGGTTGGTCGGTCGGTGAGATAAAACTCGCCGGTCATCTGGATTTTTCGATGATGTAAGAAAGGTCGTTTAAAAACATCACGGGAGGGCGTATCCCCGAGGTCTCCTCCGGCAGGACACCCACGGGGCGCAGCGGGAAGCCACCGGTGCTGCCGGGGGAGGACCGGTCGGTGGGTTTTTCCTGCCCATCTCGCTCGCCTGGTGCACACACCCCATGGGAGGTCGTGTCCACGCCCGGCTCTCGCTGGTGCCGCAGGGAGCTGGACGGTGGCACCGGAGAGTTTGTGCTGCCTGAGCCCCGGTGATACACAGGCTCCGGGCAGGGCTTGCGGTGCGTGTGGGGATGGAGGACACCTTCCACGGGGCATAAAACTAATGCGGCATCGCCCGCAGGAGCTGCAGGTGACAGCACACCCGCCGGACCTGCCACCGCGGCACTTAGCCCCGGCCACAGAGGTGTAGCTAGTGCTTTTCCTGCTCCTTGGTTTCGTCCATTTGTCATATTCATAGCATGCTGATAGCACCGGTCTCTAAACAAGTCTAAACCTGCTCTGCACCATCCTCAGTGCGGTCCTCACATCTCTCTTCTCGTCCCAGCCGCGGTCGCCCCATGTTAAGGACGGTTGGACTCGATGATCTTAAAGGTCTTTTCCACCCTAAATGAGTCTATGGTTCTATGATTCAAAGTAATACATGATGGGAGAGCCCGAGCACTCCTTAATCTGGGAAACCCACCGCGCGGCTGCGGGGATCATCGCTGGGTGCCAAATGCATTTGCAAACTCGGGAGAAATATTTCATAGGGAGGCATCTCCACACAGCCCTCTTAGGCTCGGACTAGTCCTGAACTGGAGCGCTGGGCGAGGGGAAGGTTCGCAGGGCGAGCGCAGGCACTGTGCGCAGCCTCTGGAGGTTTCAGGAGAAAGAAAGGATGAAGAACTAAATGTAAAGTGTTGAGACAGCCTCATTCTTCTGCATCTACAGATCTAGTGCTGTGTGTGAGGTACAGATAATGAGCTGCGTGAGCTTTGTAATAAACATCGTGTCTGGTTATATCACCATTTTTGTGTTTAAAGCCAGTACGTGTGTTACAAAATACCTTGTAACTGGAAGAACAGGGATGAACCCCTGTAAAGGTATCAAAAGACAAGTTAGATAGGTGCTACGTTTATTGTCAAGATGAACGCTTACTGGAGATTTTAATGAAGAAATACATTGTCAGTCAGATTTCATCCTAAGGATAGTTGCTCAAATTTTTGTCTGATCTTTTTACCCAGTAAGGTTTTAATTTGATATGGAAGGAAACAGCCAAATCCCTGAGTGATGCTGGAAACTTAGGGTAAAATTTAAATTTAATGCAGTTCGTTTTTCTTTCTTTCTTTTTTTATTTTTTTTTTAAGGCAAAGTAGTTTGAAGTAAATCAGAAGAATGAATTCTTTGTATCAGGATGCTTTTCTAAAGCTCAGCTATTGTTGGGATCCCTTTTAGGGAGGATAGCCACTGCAATGCTTTTATTGTGCGATGACGAGGACTTTTCCCGACGCGGTGAGGACTTCATTGAAAATAGCCAACAAACCTATTTACATTTGTTCCTGTGTTAAAAAGTAGTAAGTAGTTGTCACTGAGCTAAAACAGTAAATCCCGCATCATTTTATTTGAAAGCTTCACAACCGGCTTGCCTGGCTGTGGGAGGATAAGCCTTGATAGCAGCTGAACCCGTGCAAGCGTAGGTTGGGTATTGCTGGAAAAGTTGGGAAAAACACAGGGCAGTCAGGTAAGAAGTGGGATTTTCGTGGTCAAGACCTTTTTTTTTCCTGTAGAGAAGGACATGAGCTTCAACAGCTCTGGTTTAGGTTATTCCTAGGCAGAGGTGGTTATAAACACCCAGCCACGGAGCTCAGCGCTGTTTGGGGATGCACATTCACTTCTCAGAAGTGCCTCTTCAAGGTGTCTGTTCTTTGTAACGCGGATACATGAGCACGGTCTATAGGCAAAATAATATGCTCAACGCCCACTTTAAACATGGACATTGTTTCTTTTTCTGGTCAAAAGCTGGATGTCAAAATCGTGATGGGAGCTGAGAGTGGGCCAGTTGTTTTCCACGTGCACGGTCTTTCGTAATAAACTCTTCTGTAAAAAAGTGAGACGTGTCTCAGCAGCGAGCAGTCCCAGGGCATGAAGCCGTCTGCCCGTGGGATGAGGACGATACGAGCAGGGTCCCCGTCCCAGCACGGAGCTTGGTTGTCTGCTGCGGTCCCATACGGTGCGGAGCTGAGGACTCTTTGCGTGCTGCAGGGCGGGACGTGCACGTCTCCCTGCGGCGTGCTGAAGGATGCTGTGGGCACGGCCCTGGAAAAAACACGGATGCACAGTTTTCATTCCTGAACGTCCTGTTGGTAGGGTGGGTTTTCCGTGAGATGGGTTGCTGAGAAAGTCCCGCTTCTCTCCCTCTTCCTGGCCGGATCTCTCCCCACTATCCCGCTCTGCAAGCGGCTTCGTTTGCCCGGGGCTTGCGGCTGAATTAGCCTCGGCTGTTCGGTGCCTTCGTCACCTCTGCGGGCCACCGAGCTGCTGCGGTCCAGCCTGGCTTGGGGCTCCGGCAGGGCCGCCGTTGGCAGCCGGGGTGGGCGTAGGGAGGGCAGGAGCGCCGGCGATGCGAAGTCAGGAGACGCGAGGCGCTTGGAAAGGGTGAAGCGAGTCAGAGTTTGAAAAGAAAACGGGGCGTTTCTGTCCACACGGTTCTGAAATACGGGCCAGCGGTACCTTTGTGTTGGTAAATGTGCTTTGAAAGCCTCAGAAAACTTTCTCTGGTTGCACAAGCAGTATCTAATAGGAATAATATTTCCTCTTTAAAAGGGATGAAGGATTTCTCAGACAGTCTTGCTCGTGTACCTCGTTTTTTGAACAAGCTTCATCTACCTTAGCAACTTCTCTGGGGAACTTTCCAGCTCCGTGCTGGGGCCGCTGGTGCAGCTCGAGGACGGGTCAGTGGCCATGGAGGCATCTAAGGTTTTAATTGCCTTCCTATACCGATTGCTGCGATGACCTGTTTGTTTGGATTCTCTCTCTTTTTCGTATTTAAAAAAAAAGAAAAAAAAAAAGAAAACAAAGGAAGTACAGTGCTGTGCACAGAACAGTTATTAAAAACAGTTGGGAAGCATATAAAAGGTACTGTTTGTGTGAGAAACGGGACAGCTGTGATGGTCTATTGGGAAAGTGTGTACAGATGGTGGTAGGGAGGGGAATGATGACTACATGGCTGATAAATGAAATACAAAAAGCATTAAATTGGTGATCTTTTTAAAGAGTACATTTTTGGTTAGCATTTTTGGTGCATCATTAGGGCTCTTTGTCTGCCTGTTATTTAGCCAGGAAGTGCGACTATCTTCGCACATTTGTGGCTCTGATTTTGTTTACAAATAAGGAGTCTGTTTAATAAATCACATACCATGGAATTATTGAAGAAGATAATTAAGCGCATGGTTTTCCCTACATTGGGAATGGCACAGGATCGTCCTAAAGACCTGACAATACCACAAATGCAGTTGGGCTCAAATTAGTTACGGTAACACGTGGGATTTCCTGGAGCCTAGACAGATTTCTTTGTTTTGCAAGAAGTGGGACCAGCGGCGTGAGCCGGGTTCGGGGAGCGAGACTTCAGCGTTTCGAAACCGCGGAAGGCACATTGCTCGGCATTTTGCCTTTATTTTAAATTAGCTTACGGTCCCGAAGGTGGTGGCACCCAGTGACCGGTGCCTGGCCGTGGTATCTGGGGGATGCCGGGGCTCCCGGGGGATGCAGGGGCTCTTTTGGAGGAGGCAATGAAGGAGAGAAGGAGAGAGGGCGAGTCGGAGGTAAAATTTTTCCCTGTCGTTCACAGGAGAGGGATCCCCATCTTCCCATCCTTAGCAGAGCTTTATCACATCCCTTATCACGGAGCTCATTTATTGGGGGCTAATGGAAATTAAGGCAAAACCTGTGCGTTTCTGCACTCTCCTAAAAAGTAGAGATGGTCCCTCAAATGCTGCAAACCTTGGCGCGGAGAATTTTTAGACTAATGGGCAAAATAATCCCCCTCCTCCCAGCGTTCCGTCCAGTTTCAAGCTGAAATACTCCCGGTTTGCCCTTCGCCTTCCCTCTCACCCACCCGTTGCTTCGTGTTCCTGCTCATTGTTTCTGGGTGCCATCAATAGATAAAAGCACTTTCCTTAATAACAAATAGCCTTTGATAATGCCGTGCTTTTCCATGAACCAGCCCAGTGTCCGGCCACCCCACGGGCCCCGGCTGTGTCACTGTCCCTCCCTCAGGGGGGACAGACACCGGCAACATCAGCACCCCGTTTCAGGGGTGGCTTCAAGTGGTGTAAAAAGGGGGTTCAGCAAACCTCCATAAGAAGAACCTGCTCAGAGGGCATTTTTCCAAAGCCCTGTTGGTTGCAGGTTTATTGGTGCTCTGAATTTTGTTGACTTACAAACCTTCCAAAACTTTCACGTGCCACTTTGGGCATCATTTGCTCTCCTGACACGGTATCACAAAGTCCTCTTGTTACCAGACTTGATGAACAACACGTTTCACTGGGCCTTTTTTGGGGCCAAATAAATTTTCTTCTGCATTTTCTTGAAACGTAGGAAAAAAGGAAGATTTTTAAAAGGTTTAATGTGAAGAAAATGTATGACAACTTGATAGATTGCTTGGGACTTCAGTGCAGTAATTGTAGAAAGTAGGTTGCAATTCTTTTTTACAGATGCAATGTATTAAAAAGAACAATAGACAAAGAGACATATAGCGCGAGGATGGAGAGACCAACTTGGCCAACCTCTACAAATTTGTTCCAAATTTCAATTATTAAATAACACAAAAACATATTACTTGTAGTAAAACTGTACGTTTTCTTGGCTGATCAGATCTTGAGTCGTTTGTGGGGTTTTTGTACACCTTCTCCGTAAATACGCTTCACCTCTTACAAAGAAAACAGTCCATTTAATTTGCAGGTCATGGTGAAGGGACGATTTGGCAGTATCTGGGCACGTACGAAATGCCTCGAGTTGAAGATGATTCCTTCTAATAAATGTTTTATTTTTGATCAGTATGAACGCGTGCTCTCCTGTAGCTTCACTAAGTGGGCAAGTCCAAGAGGTCTTCTAAGAGCTGTACTGCTGGGTACCCCAGAGGCAGCAGAAACAGGCAGCTGTTCCAGATGCTGCTGCGGTACCTCTTGATGATACCCGTCCAACTTTGCTCCTGGCCTTGCAAACGGCCGCCAACAGCACAACCTCGCCAGCTGCAGGCACAAACGAGGATGCGTTTCAGGAACGCAGAGGTCTCCCTCCTCCTTTTCCGCAGTGCTGAGCGTGCGTTGCGCAAGGCGTCCGCTTACCAAACCCAGCGATGGGAAGCCAGATTTCTCTGTCAGCTTGCACAAAAGTGCTTTTAACCACCGTCCCTGAGAGCAGAATTCGTCTCCGAGTTGCTCAGGCAGGGTGCGTGGATCTCCTCCACAGCCTCACCGGGGCGGCCGGGCGCAGAGTCCACCCCCTGTTATTCAGCTGCTATTTCGGTCTCTCCTTTGGGATCTGCTGCCAACCACGAGGGAGGGGGCAGCAACAGAATATATGGGGTCTCTTGATACCGCCCCAAGCTTTGAGAGAAAAGGTTAATTCTTACCAAAGCAGTGATTTGTGTCTTTGATTAGTTACTAATATTACACTTACGAAAAGAATTCTCTAATGATCGCAGTTGACGGGAGAGCCTGGCCAAGTTGTACGGCTGTGATTTACAACTTGTGTTTCCAAACTTTCCCCCCCACCCCGCACTGTAGGGGACTCGGTCCTGCCCAGAACAGAGGACCCTCGGCTTCGTTTGAGATGGGGCAGTGCCCAGCCCCGGAGGCAGAGCCCCCTCCCTGGCAGGGGCCGGGCAGAGCAGTGCTACTCCCATCAGCAGGCTACAGGAAGGCAACTATTAAAAGTAGAAAGCTATTAAGCAGTCAGGTTTTTATTATGCTTTAGTGTTTTGTTTAAGTCTGTTCTTAATTGGTTGATTAATGTAAGCGAAGTCCTTTTCTCCCCCACCATCTCTACAGATGGCAAATGGTAGGTCCCAACTGTCATTGTGCGCAAAAAAGGTTATGGTTCAAAGTCAGAGATACAGAGATACCACGATAATCAATCATAGGAACTTGTCTCGCTGTGCCCGGCCAGGCAAAAGTTAGCCTTGGTAGTAATATTCCCTCCAAACCCATCCGGAGGAATTTCTTTTCACTTTGTTTCGGGGGGGGGACACGAGTTGCTGCAAACTTCTCGTTGCCGGATCTGGCGTGTTTCAATAAATCCAGGCAGAGCCGCAAGCGGCCGGGGTGCCGGTCAGCGCGGCCGGGGCTTTTCTTCTCCTCGGCATCCTTCTCCTTGGCAGGGTCTGTACGAACGCAGGAGGGGCGGCCCGTGAACCTCGCCGCTAAAAAATGAGCCCAGAAGAAACAGGAGCATCATGTCTGCTTTAGAGAATTACCTTCAAATACATATCTTTTAACTTTTTTTTTTTTTTTTTTTTTTAATCCAAGCGGATGATTTATTGAGGCTAACTTCCTTCACAGGATGAAGCGTAGAATTATGTTTCTGGTATTGATCCATAAAGAGGATTTGCATTTTATTCATACTATAAAAGTGCTTTTAATGGAGACATCGCAGTAATTGAATTTATACTGTGTGTAACTATCGAAGTATCTTTTTAATTATTTTATGTTATGTAATACAATAACTAAATCTAAAGCCTGTGAAAGGGGATGGCTGTACTCTGTCCTTAGGAGTAACATATATAGCTTTTAATATTCTAACAGTGGAATGCAGTTAAGGACATTCTTTATTTGGGGGAGGGGGGGGAAGGGGGGAGAGAGAGAGAGGAAAAGATTTCATTACATTCAGCACAGTATGAGACTAAGTCAAAGTAGTTTTGCTAATTAAATTCAATTGCTATCCATTAGACCAATGGAATGAGATGAATCTACCATATAGCTGACACAGCACAGGTATGCAATTTGGCTAAATGGCCATTTCTGAACTGCAGCACGCCTTTCTCCACTCGCTCGTTTTTCCAGGCTCACAATTTCCGCGCGGAGAGAAGTCGAGCAGCCCCCGGCACCTCTCGGGGAGCACGGACACGTGTTCAGATAGGCCGGCTCACCAGGCTGAATGCTAGCTGCTGATCAATTTAAAACGGGCTGGAGTAAGCTCCTGAAGTCCGAAGGCGATGGCGAGATGGGTGGGGGATTTTTTTTCTGGGTTCATTCATGGATATTTTCCTTTCTCTGCCCATGAGGCTGCCTGCACCGGGCTCCTCGTTTTGCATAGAGCCATCCAGCAGGTGCTGTGAGAGCAAGTCTGAGTTACCAAAACGGCTTGAAATGCAGTGAGCAGGGCACGTTTGCCGGCATTTTGGCATAACGTATTACTTGGGGAGATTTTGTATGTCAGACGGAGAAGTCTCCTGCCCCGGTGAAATGACAAGAATACCTCTCAAGCATTGGCGGAGGCAAAATTTTGACAGCCAGCAAGCCTGCAATGCTGCTGAGCGCACAGATTTACACTTCCTGCCAAGATTAAAACGGGCTAAACCCAAAAAGCGTATCGGGGATTGTCACTTTAGGAAGAAATAACGCCTTGGTGTAATGCATGGAGGCAAGGGCTGCGATCGGCCTTCCAATACTTTTATTTCCTGGGATCTCGCAAGCTGATATGTAATGGCTGGCGTCTTCGGGTCGGGACTGGCAGGACGGGAAAATAAAAAATAAACTTAAAAGGCAACTGGGGTGAAAAATGTTGCACCTCCCCTGCTTTGACGCTGGAGCTCGAGTTCCAGTTTTGCCTCTTGTTGGAGCAAATCTCGGCAAAGTCTAGGGAGTTTCGTGTGAAAGAAACCCCTGAACTTCACTTTCTGCTTCTGATTAATCGCTGCAGCGTGTTTTCCTTCGAGCTATATTTAGTGAAAGGAAAAAAAAATCACCAAGTTGGGCTGAAAAAAGGCCCGGCAGAAAACTGGTCATTTAAGCCTGTCTTTGCTATATGGTATCCTTAAATTTCCTTCCGAGCGCAACCGGTGATGCTTTTTATGATCAATCTTTCGGGTCGGGGTATTTGCTCAATAGAATCCAGACAAATAAATGTGAAGAAAAGCATCCTGCTTTAAAAGAAGGAAACAATTAAACCTCCTACTTTGTTATTTACAGTAACTACCTTTTTTTAACAATTGTAGAAGTTCGAATGAAAGTAGCAGTGTGAAGAGGGAAATGTGGGAACTTTCATTTGTCGAGACTTTGCATTTCTTCTGCTTTATAGCCATCAGAAAAGAGATTGTTGTGCATTCTATTAAATACTGCCAGTATGATTAATTTAAAGGGTTACATTTTATTGAACCCTGGTGTAGATGTTCTTTGTCAACTCACATTCACTGCTAGTTAGAGTGTGTGTCGCATTTATCAAAACTTTCTGGAGCCCCTCTCACCTCATTAGCATGTGAATCTCTATTGAGCAGTTAATGTCCGTTACAGCGAGAGTGCTCAATTCTTGTTTTCAATAAGCCAGTTGTAAAATGTCAGACTGTCACTTACAATATAAAAAAGCAAAAATGATGGTATTTGTAAAAATGTTATCACCTCATAAAAACAAATTGTAAAGACATGAAAGTGATCTTGGTATGCTTTGCTTTCAGAAGTGAGTTAGTACAGCTGCTTTAAATACCAGTTGTCTGGATTCCCACACTTTCCTACCAATGGAGAGGTTTACACAAGCATAATTTAAGTTACAATTACCCTAATTAACATCTCATTTGCATAAATTGTTGAAGTCAAAACAACAAAGAGTTGCTTAAGAAGCTTAACCCTATTTGTCCAAAATAAAGAGATGAGTTTTCACTTTGCAATCAAAATTGGCAGGTTCATTATGTCGGAGCTAGAATACAAACTGAAGTTATACTATTAATTAATACTTTACATTTTTATGATCGGGCTGTGCTTCTCCTGTTTACAAGGTGCAAGATTTCAAAACATCCCGGTGTTGCTGTCGGAGGTGCAGAGCTGTCAGGTGGGGAGTCCGCGGAGTATTTCTGGAATTAGTAAAACCCAGCTCTGTGTCCCTCATCCCTCTCCTTTGCACACAGGGGCAAACCCCGGCTTAGCCTGCTCCAGCTGGGACGGGAACTGGGGAGGAGATCGCACCCAATACGGGCTGAAAGCTCTCGTCCTGGGAAGGAGAGCTTGTAAAATGGTGTGAAGAGGCCAAATGACAGCGGCGACAATAGCAGTGACGGGCAGAGAGACCCTCTGTCCTCCCGTGGCAGAGCTGGCCGGTCCACCTGGGTTCTCCAAGAGTTTTCAGACTTTCCAAGGCCACTGCAAATTTTGGCCCTTATCTCGGAATACAGAAATGCAGAGAAAGAGAACTGCAAAATAAAGTTTTGATGCTATTTATTTAGTAAAAAGACAACTAATCTTCCAGTTACGGTGTTGGGGCCTTGACTTAGAGGAGCTTGCGGTGCTTGTGGGTAAGCCCTGGTCCTGGGCTCTGATCCGTCTCCTTTGAACATCTGACTCCCGGTCGCTGCCTGCTGCGGGCAAAGAGGATTGGCGGGGCTTAGGCCAAAGCTGCTGAAGACAAGGGGAGTTTTTCCCTTGGACATTTACTGCCCCGGGTAGATTAAAACTGTTCCGCCGTCCAGTCCTGCTGCTTTTCTATACCTGCCAACGGCTTGCTGCAAAAAAATACCTTTTATGTGCCTCTGCCACTGCGTGTATGCAAGGCGCTACGTGCAGCATTGATGCGGGCGGTGTAGGTAGCGATGCCCAGGGTTTTTAGCAGGGACAGGACCGGGGGGAAGCTCGTTAGCCTGCAGGGACGGAGGGTGGCGCAGGGTTTTTTGATCGGCTCTCAGGTGCCCGTGTGCCGGTGCTAATGAAAGCGTTCCCCGTCGCCGGGGCCGTATTTTCCTTTTCCTGTACTATCTCGTTGCAGCTTCATTAGCTAAGTCAGAGTGAATGTGCATTAGCCCAGTAAAACTCTTCCTGCATCCCTGTGATTTAGCATCCCCTCCCATCAGTGCCCTCTGGATGGAGATGATCCACCCGCGTCTGCAAGTAGGTGCTGATCGACTGAACCGCACCGGAGTGATTCGGGTCACACGTTGAGCTTGGTTTTAACTTGAGGTTGAGCCTGTACTGAAAAGCTTTGCAAAGCAAAGATCACAGTGAACTTAAAATCGTAAACCAGCTGAACCGAAGATGAATCTCGCCTACTGGTTTTGCATATTCTTTTTTAAAGATTGCATTATAATTGAGCGGTTGACTTCGGCGCTGCGCTCTTTTTTATGAGCCAGTGATTACACAGTATACGGCGCTTACGCTCTGAACATGAATGAATCTGCCAGTTCTACTACAGTACTCTTTATAAAATAACAAGGCTTACCAGGTGGCAAGAATTGCATAATTGAATTGGACTGAATCCTGGTTTTCCCAACCCAGAGCGGTTACACTTAGAAGTAAATTACAATTAAAAGAGACAGAATGTTTCCATTGTATTAAGAATCCTTAATAGCAAACTTTTCATCCATAAGGCTCTGTTCTCTTCCTGAAGTGTGAGAGAAATTGCTGTATGTGTCTAACTACCATTAACGCTAATGGGAGCAACGCACATAAATCCCTGCACGGCGATGGCAGAACAGAGCCCAGATGCCTTTAAAGAGGAAAGTGCTTGTAGGGGATGAATAGAGGCACATGAGTCTGTTGGTCCCTGTAACATCTGCTCTGGGAATGTGTAAGGGCTCAATTTGAGGTGCGGGTTTTCGGCGAGTCTTCTTGAGTTTCATCCAGAGCTGCGCTGCGAGACCAGCCCTCCGCTCCTTCGGCTGGGCTTTTCCTCCAGGGCACCGAGAGGAAGCAGATCCCTAAAGCAGATAGGAAGATGCCATGGACAGATTCACATGCCACTAAAACCGCTATTCATTTTAGTCCTCCAGAAAATTAAAAAAAAACAACTGGTGTTGTTTGCCAAGAGCACCCGAGCTCCTCAAGTTGTGCTCACCACTTCCTACCCTTCGGAGCCGGGGATATTGAGAACATCTGTCTCCAAATGCAACGAGAAGAGGATAGTCTGCTTCCTCCCCTCCTTTCCAGAGGACCTTTGGGTTTCCCTGCCTCTGCGTTTCTTATTCCCCTTCTCCCTGGGACGCCTGTCAACAGCAGTCCTCATCCAGCTGTGCGGGTCAGGCAGCACAGAGAGCAATTCCTTCAGCCATCCCGAATGGCCGGGGACCAGCCCTCCCGTCCCAGCCCTGCCCCGGCCATTTGGGCACGGGAGTCCTTCACGCCACGCACAACTCACTCAAGGAGGAGAAGATGCAGATACACACCTCATTTTTATTCAAAACCCAGTTCTTTATGAACTTTCCAATCTGCTCTTCTTGATGGCGATGCAATGCACTGTCACCTTGCCATTAGGGCTAAGCAATTAATAGCTGCCTAATAGAAGTGAATGTAGTTGCTCAGCAAAATGAATGATGTGTGCTACAAGGGAAAGCACTAGAAAGTAAAGCGGAGCTGGAAAGTGTTTAGCGGGGGGAAATTTCTGCTTGCCCTTCATTAGGAGAAGCTCCAAAGAAATGTAAAGCGTGACCACATTAATCAGAAGAACCGGTGTCACGCGATATTCTTCTTTGTTATTTGGCATAAACCACGTGGCATTAAATTATCTAAATTACACGTATACCTCTCATAATTTTTTTGCTGATATTTAATGAATACTGTGAGTTGTCTTTGAGCATTCGAACATACGGGCCGGTGAAGGCTGAACGCAACCCCTTTTTCTGGCTGCTGAAGTCTGTTCTCATGAGGGTTCCCAGCACGGACGGGGAGAAGGGAGCAAGTTTTGAGTGAGTTTGTTACAATCAAGGCTCTGCAAAATAAAAATGCATTATGGGTCTTCTCCTTCCTTCCTTCCTTCCTTCCTTCCTTCCTTCCTTCCTTCCTTCCTTCCTTCCTTCCTTCCTTCCTTCCTT
>JAVKLA010000090.1:4011435-4026710 GCA_034782735.1 Sagittarius serpentarius | reverse complement strand
AGAAAAGCAAATTGCTATGGGATGTCCAAAGAGAACAGCCTGTTAGGAACAGCTAGGCTTGAAAAAAACGCGAGGGGAGCAAGTGGAACTCCTGAGAAATAGCCATCAAAGAAATACCTAGCTTGAGATTGTGTTGATTTTATTTAAAGTGGAAAATTAAGAGAGGTCTTCTTTTCTGGAACCATATTCACTTCATTATTAACACTTAACCAACAGTGAGTGCTGCTTGGTAGGAGGAACATACCCGTAACTGTAATGCTGTTCTCACAAGCCAAAGAATTTTCATGTCCAAAAGGGATGTGTATCATAAATAGACTGTTTACAGTAGACTTAAATTATATGATGAGCCATATAACAGCAGTGAATATATCACATAGGAAGCCCCTGCCAACCATGCATGACTACTATTTGCTTCTCCTCAGGCGGTAAACAAAGTTTTCAGCTGACCTACTGTTTAGTAGAAGTGCACTGAAACAGAGATAAGCAGTGCCGCTCGTAACGCTGTAGTGGAATAAAATCTGGCATAAATTTGCCTAGAAAGTAGAAGGAATGCATGAAATATTATTTCTTAGTTCACATACAACTTTTCTGCCAGCACGCCATGTAATATTGCATTGCTAATAAAAGGGGGTTTATTCCTGCTTCTGGAAGGGTTCATATTCCAGTCGGGTGGTCAAGGCAACATATATCATAAGAATATCAAATTCTTTAAGATAAAGCATGAATTAAATATTCTAAATTAATAACCTGAAGGAACACACAAAGTGCATGAAGTGCCCCGTATTGTACTGAAATGCCTCGAGATTCCCACTGGATTCAGCAGGACTTGGAGCAGCCCTTCCAACTTCAGGATGAACGCTTTAACATAATGCCAGGAAGGCACATCTGGGTTCCCAGGATGGACCTAGGCTTCACCTGCGCTTGAAAACGGGCTGTTTGGGGCTCTGCAGATTTGTATAACACACTTCGGACTAATTTTCCAGTGCCTAATGGGAACGTTGTGCATCGCAGCCGGTTGTTTGTTTGTCTGCCTACTCCTAGCCTCCCTCTTCCCCTATTTATATACGCACACATGCAAAAAATATGAGAGTTAAAGAAAAATGTCAACCATATGTAACATACATGGAGATTAGTGACAGTAACAGTGAATTCATTGTGGTTTTGGCAGTCAGGACACCATCCAGGCCATATTTTAGAGTTTTAGACAAATCCACATGTATTCCAGAGATTGCTGTGGATTTTCAATATGTGTGGCTCATTAGATACGCAATCTGCCTGCTATTCTCTCCTGTCACACAAAGCTGATGGCAGCAAACTGGCATCTTGGAGATGTCGGTAGCACTACAGATTTTAGCATTAATGCCAGCCTTGGGCATCCTGGAGCTCCGTACTCTTCTGCGGCGTGTGCCGGCCCTTCACGCGAGGGGTCCGATGTCCCACGGTTGGGATGTTGTGGACAAGCATGCAGGAGAGGGTTGGTGGTGGTTTGGTTACTGTTCTGCTTTCAAGCAAAATACGACGATTAAAATCCGGCTTGTGTCCCGGATCACCGTCCTTAAAGAAGGAAACAGTAAAACGCTTGCCAGCCCTAAACTCAGATTTTGCTGTTTCTGAGTCTGTCAGCGCAGCACTCTGACCAAGCTACAGCTTTTGTGCATTGTTTTTCTTTTACCACAGCTTGAAAATTCTTTTTGTGGGGGCTATAAGTAAGCATACATCTCTCCTCAGATTCATAATTTTTTTAGATTAATAAATTCTTCTCAGGTTCATAATTTTTCCTCTAAATTTTAGCAGCCTCGTATCCCTGTGAATATATCTATATAGAACTATTGCTACTGGCACAAATCTAATAATCACGTATGCATGTGCAGCGCACAAAAGTGTGGGTTCGATTCACATGAAAGTGCTAAACTCTTGCCTAAACCCATCCGAGTTCAGGCGAGGCTACGTTCGATGTGAGGCTGAGTGCTTAAATATAGGTGAAGGCAATTCTGGTCTGCTAATTTCAGCAGAATGTTTCAAACAAAGTGTTACTGTTTAATCTGGGCACATGACGGGTGAATGAATGTTTGAATGAAATGACATAATTGTTGGTTAGCCTGTATAATTTGAGAGTGTTCGCACAAGTTTAACTCTCTCTGGAGGCAGGAGATCCTCGATGCGGGTAGGGAAGCGCCTTCCTTAAAGGCAGAGGATGGCCAGATCCTGGCTCCCTTTGCACGTACCAACCTTTCGAACGATGGGCTGAGACTGGCTTAGCACGGCGTTTCGGGTTGAGAGCATTATCCTTAACCCCTCTCCTCGTCTCGTATATGATATTTAATGCGTCATCTTTGTTTTAACCAAACAATACACAAGCTGTTGCTGGCAATGGTGGGAAGCTGGTGGTCCATCTGGAAAGCAGGGAGATAGATGAAGGGAAAAAAGAGAATTAAAACTGTTTAGGGGTGTATTTGCATGTGTAAAACCCTGGGATGGGAGCAGGGTATTTAATAGCTTTTTATAAAGCAGTTTGAAGACAGGGGAGATTCTTTGTCTGTAAAGGAGTCTATCAGTAATGGACATTATTTGTGTAATAAAAGCGTGGGGTTTAATCAAAGCGAAGCAAAGCCGTGAGCCCATACCTTTAAAAAAGTTGTTTATTCATTATTTCTGCTGCATCAAATCCATTCACTCTAAAATTAACCATTTTTCCTTGACAAAAGTTCAGAACGGTATAAAATTAACCAATAATATAGCTTATTAATGAAACCAGTGGCAAAAGAGCTATTTCAGCGTGACGGGCTCTGCGGGACGGTTACAAGTCAGGTTTCTGGCTGATTGCTCCTGCCATTCCCAAAGACAGAGCACCCCACCTCAGCTTACCGCTGCCCAGCGTGCATCCAATATGCCATTTAAAACCTTGATTATAACCAGAGAAAAGTTCATTGAAACCAGAGTAAGCTACAAAATAATTAATCTTTCCTGCCATCTTGGATTCTCTCTCTCTCTCTCCCCAGAATCCAGCCAGATGTTTTGCAGTCGCTGCATGCACGGGGCGCTGCGATCCTGTTTACACCGCTCAGGTTTTTCCCCCATCCTTAGTGCAGTTTGCTCTGAAATTACACATTTTGCCTTTGCTTTGGAGATTCTCCATCACTGCTAAAGGGCTTCCTGGAGAACAGGAGCGACTCTTTCGGTATAAGCGTATTTGCAAATTAAACTCTTTTATGCGTGCAGCAGTTTTTCTGCCGTCTTTGGGGACCAGGGCTGGGCGTTTTGGGGAGAGGTTCCCCGCAGGAACGCCGAGCATCGCTGCCATTTCGGTCTTGCCAGGCCTGAGGATGATGTATGGAGCAGGTGTTTGCAATTTAGGGAATTTGCCGTTCCTGGGGAAATGGGTGGAAAAAGGAGGGTTGGGAACAGAGTGAAAAGGCAGCGGGAACAAGGCTGGCATTATCCACGCCGCTCCCAGCCCGAGCCGCGCTCCGAGCCTGCGCCCTGCGTGGCTTAGAAAGCGGCATCTTCCACCATTAAAAAGGACATCAGTAAGCGAATGGCAAAAGACCTGAGCGAGGAAGTTTTCAAAAAAAAAAAAAAATAAAGAAACCTACATGGGGCTCACCGAGCAATCTGACATCGCTGCAAATCCTGCTCAGAAATATATGTGCTCTGCTTTAATGACAGCACATAGAGTACTGCTGAGATAGTGGAAAATTTTACAGGGAGTTTTGCTTAAGGAATGGCTTTAACTCAAGTTACCTGTAGAGTACACTGTCATATGGAAACACTTAGGGAGCTGTGGAAAACTTTCTGAAATACAGTGGAATTTATCTAGCGAAGCGTTTCACATAGGGAGGAGGAATATGGATTACAATGGAGGCAGGAAAGAGCGGGCTATTGAGCGCTTGGAGACGGCCACTTGCAGCCCTACTACCGCAGATGAAAAGTACATATGTAACCGGGGGGAGCATTCCTAAACGGCCGCGTCTGGGATACATTTATACTATTTGCCATGCACGTAACCTTGTTATATAAAACAGAGTCCAATAACCTTAAAAAGATGGACGGTAAAAAAAAGAAAGGTGCAAGGAAGCAGATCTACTTCCAGATTTGCACGCCCGGGGCCTGCGGTGGGGGTAGGAACAGCAAAACGCGGAGCAAAGGGGGCCACCGTTCATCGGCAGCCTGCGTTCACCACGGGGACGGCTCCGGTGGAGCCGAAGCTCCAAGGTGGGAGGACGCGGGACAGCTCTGGACCGCTCTGCGGCCGGTGGGAGCATCGCCTGCCCAGCGGTACGGCACGGCCACGCCGCGCCGAGGGGAGCCGGTGTTTTCTGCCGTGGGGTGTCCCGGGAGGCGGGGAGGAGAGGGACGGGGAGGAAGCGGAGATGCTTTCAAGTGCATTTCATTATATATTTGCTCCCTAAATGCTTATGGCACTGGTCGCCAGAGCATCTGGGCACTTCACAATAATTAAAACTGACAAATCCATAAACAGTAAACAACAGGCTACCCACTTGGGCAGCCAAAAACCCACTACTGCATAAGCTCAATAGCTGCACCCATCTGCCAAATAAAATCCTCTCCGCTGCCTCCTCTTGTCTGCAAAGGCCAGGGCAGAGCCAGCCCCTTCCCCGCCGTCACCCCATGGCCATGGACAGCCCGGCCCCCTCGCCCTCCCCCAGGCATCCCCAGGGCTTCACCCTGGCTTTGGGAAGAGTTTTATTTGTAATATTTTTTTTTTAAATTTTTTCCCCCACCACAAAGTGGCAACAAGTAATGACACCCTTTTCCTTCTGACTTCTTGGCCCGCTAACCCTTTCGCAACACAATGGGAAGGCAACCGCTCGCACCCAGGGGAGGGGATTTAATGACTAGAAAATAAAGAGAGAGAATTTACTTGGAAAAACTGTGGAATTAAAAGTTCTGGACAAAACACGCATCACTGATGCATAACTTTTTTGTTAATTGGGTCTTAACAGGTTTGTGACTCGGGCTGTAATTATTTTAGAAATGGGTCACACTAGGCAGTGCCAGCCGCGCGTCCTGCCGCTGCGGGAACTTTCACCTAGTTGTAAAACTACATCTAGACGCGTGTTTCCTCCGCTCCGGCAAAGATCCTGGCCTTTGCAGGAGCGACGGCAGCATGCCGAGCCCACCAGCTTCTGGGACGGGCGTCGGGCGCCGGGATGCTCCCTGCAGACCCCTCCCGGTGTGGGAGGGCTGGGGCAGCCGCATCCCACTCCGTTTGGGATGGAGAGGCGTCTTATCACTTGCCAAACGCGCTCCCCCTTTCTCTTGCACTGTTGTTTTTACTTCGGATTTTTTCACGTGTTTTCGTGACCTGCCAGAGGTACTAAATCTTCCTAATGCCTCCCTGCCCTCTAATCGCAAAATGGGCTGCGGGAAGTCTTTCTTTTTCTTTTTTTGACTAAAGCGAGATTAATTAAAATACAAAAAATGCACCCAACTCTGGTAAATAATTTCTTCTCTTTGCAAAACAATTGCTCTCCGCTCAGTCCACCTCTGCTTTCCACTGCAGGAGTATCTCCGCGCAAGCAAAAGTCTTCTAACGCTTGTAAAGCAACTGAGATATTATCTCTCTAATTAGCAGCTGGAAAAAAATAAATGAGAGATCAATTAATGCTGTAATTAATAACAGTGCCTTTAGATGTGTTATTTGTGGTGAACAAATGCTTACGCTTACAAGAGCTGTGCCGTGTTTCTCCCCCAAAAAGTTGGAGCCGGAGCCCCCTCTCCAGCCGCAGCAGGGGGGACCCCAAGACGTTCATGGCAGCGCAGCCCGCCCCAGGGTGCTGGGGGGCTCGGGGGGGGCTCCCATGGCCTACCTGCCCACCTCCCTGCGGCGGAGGACGGCGTTTGCCCTGGTCCCCGGCCGGCTCTGGCGAGGTGACGGGGTCTCACGGCGGGGCCGGGGCGGGGGGGCGTTTTGCAACTCTCGCTTGGCCCTTCCCTGCTTGGGGGTAAGCTGTTTTTCATATATTGTAGCCTGGGAAAGCTGTGTTACTGTTAAAAGAGTAACCATATCCCTTTCTGAGCTGTTGCCAAGCAGATGTAGGGTTTTGGAAAGTTCCCAACAAACTTCCACAGCTGATACTTTACCGACTTGTTCCTTCTCCCGTCCCTCTACTTGCACCTATTTAAATAACCAAAGGACATAATCTGGGGGAGGGAGCATTGCTCTGCGTCTTCTGCTTGTTAAATCTAGTTAATTGAGAGTGACACGTTAATCAATTACAGTGTACGGCTTCGAAAAGAAACACAGAAATATCAAACATTACTGTTTTACCAAAAAAAGCTCCCTATTTTGCGCTGAAGGCGAACTAACCGAGTAATGAAAATTGAGCCCCTTCAGCCCTTTGTGCAATACGGGGCTGCTGCTGCGTCTCGCGAGGGCAAATATCTCATTTACTTTCTTAATAGCAATTTGTGGGGTGGCTGCTGGAGGAGGAAGAAGAAGAAATAAGGGCTTTTGAAGGCTGGCGTCGGTATGAAACTCGGTGTAGATGCAGGTCCCGCTTGCGTGTTGAGGCGGGGAGGGGGGAGGAACGCAGAGCACTGGAAATGTGGAAAGCTCTCACAAATCATATCTCACAGGAAAGGTTTACGGGAGTTCAGAGTATAGCAGAGGGGATGGATGTCAGGTTTTCCTACACAATAGAGGGTCTTTTGTTTCCGCGCTCCCTCTTGGCAGCAGCCCCCATGCCACTGCTGGTAATTTCCTGTCCATCCTTCGCCGAGCGGCGGAGCTGGAGCAGGGGAGTAGTCCCACGTTTTTGTTTAGACTGTGTTTTTTTAATGCTGAGCCTTGTCCTAAGCAGGATATCCCTGTGTATGTTTGGAGTTCCTGAACTTCTCTGGAGAAAATTATCCTTAAAAAGCCCCTTCCATAGCACCGAGTTTCTAACTTCTGTCTTAAAAAAAAAAACCACCAACAAAAAGCCCTCGTTTAATTGCTTTTGCTTGTGAGAGCTTGTACCTTGCGGCTTAATCCGCCCGCGTCTCAAACATCCGTCGGCGTTTTCCTTCCACCCGGGGGCTGAGGAGCAAAAGCAAAAAGCGGAGGCGATTCGGTTGGCAGTTTTACTTTTGGCAGCTGGGGGGACAGTTTGGCAGGATCCAGGCCCCACGAGGTGGGACGATGTCCCTCGGGCTCCGCGTGTGCCGAGGGCTTGAGTTCATCCGTGTTTTCCAAAGCACTTTACATGGGTGTTTTGCAGTCGATGGAGCTTGAGGGCCCGCTCGAGGGCCCGGCCGATGGCATTTGGCTGCTGACCAGGGCTGTAGGTTTCTCAGAAACTCTCCAAACTTATGGACCAGCACCTACTTTTTGTAATTTTTTTTTTTCCCCCGGCTCTCCCAGGTGATCTGCTTGCATGGCCCTGTCTACATTTTTTGACATTGCATAGTAAAAACAAAGTAAAACTAAAAGCAAGGAGCACGGTGGTTACCGTGCACGGAGGAAGCAAGGCGAGCTCCCAGCTGCAGATTCTTTAGAGTAAAACATAGAAAAATATATCCAGTAAAACCCAAAAGATGAGGCACTGCTGTAACGAGCCTCAGTGACGGGACAGCCCTTCGCATTTGAAAAATGCCGCTGCATTTTCTGTAAAACTCCCATCGTCTTGATAAAACAGCCCAGAGGAAAGCGGGACGGGGTCTCCGACCCAGCGTAGCACCCGCTCCGTCGGGAACGTGGCACTCGCAGCCATCCGCCCTTATTTAGGTTTAGAAACCCCTCCAGATTAGCACGCCGGCACGGTGTGGATTCCAGGGCAGCGGCGGCCGCCTCCGCACCGCCGGCCGGGCAGCTACGCCAGGCAGCAATTAGCCTGCACCGAGCATGCACCGGGAAGCCCGGCTCCCGGCGATGAAAAGCAGAGCGGCGCTGCTGGAGTTGGCTGGCTCGCTCCCAGGAAGCCCTGCAAGGGTTAAGCTGCAGCATGCATGGTGCTGTAGGGTGCTGCGCGGTGCTGTAGGGTGCTGTGCGGTGCTGTAGGGTGCTGCGCGGTGCTGCGCGGTGCTGTGCGGTGCTGCGCGGTGCTGTATGATGCTGCGCGGTGCCCTACGGTGCTCTGCGGTGCTGTGTGATGCTGTACAGTGCTGTGCGGTGCTGTACGGTGCTGTGCTGTACAATGCTATACGCTGCAATACGGTGCTATACGATGTTGTACGGTGCTTATACACACTCCCCCGGCTCAGGCATTCTTCTGGGTAACTTGATCTTACTTCTGTCTGCTTTTAACAGATAGGCGAGGTGAAGTTATGTTAAACATGTCGCAGTAAGTTTGATTCGCACCGCTTCGGTCTGGTTTTCTTCCTTGATTAGCTTTAATCAAACCCTCCGCGTTACATGACCTTAATAAAGCTATTTTTCCTGACAAGCGAAGACCGTCTTAACAAGCAAAGCTCATCTGGCCTGAAACTAAAGCCAAGTCAAGATGGTGTTTTAGGTCCTCATTAAAGTCCACAGCGTGAAGCAAGAGGGGAAATGATGAAATGGTGCTCCACCAAACCATCTCTCCTTTACATTTAATTAGAGGAATTATACGCAACCCAGTAGATGCCTTGGGAAGGCAATCACCATTGGGTTTGTAAAGAGCCCGGCGGTATAAAAGGGGGCAGCGAAGGCTTTAGCAAAGGGTAAATTAACACCAGGAGCCGGGTGGACTTTGGGATCAGCCAGGGGAAAAAAAAAAATCATATGGTGGTAATATGAAAAGAGCTCCAAAGCCGCCCGGCCCTGCTCCGGAGCTCACGTGGGCAGCGTACAGCGACCCTGAAATGCTTCAGAGGGAAAGTTTCCAGGCGACGGCGTGTTTATTCTCCCTTCAGTCCTTTCCTTCGGTTACTGCTGACTCACGCAGGTTGGGTGAAATATTGACGGCCGCGGAGGGCCGAGCAGCGAGGCGAGGAGGCGAAGGAAAAGCCCCGGCAGGGAGCGATGCCACGGGGCTTGGCAGTGGGTGAGGAAATCAGCCACATGCAGACAAAATGCGGTCAAGCAGCCGCCCCACACAGAGGATGTCCCTTACACTCATTAGCATTGTGTTTGTAGCAGAGCTTATCAAAAAACAGCCAACAGACATAATCTGTGGTTTACGCTTTCTTTCGTTCCCTTTTTTTTTTTTACTCTCTTGTTTTTCTTTTCTCTCCTTTTTTTTTTTTTTTTTCCTGAGGGTTTCTAAAGGGATGTAATCCACTCTGGTTTTATTGCCGTTGCCTCTGGACGTGCTGCAGCTCCAGCCAGCAGTTATTCCAGCCTCTCCAGCCTCCCTGCGAAGGTCTGCGCTGCTGCTGCTGCTGCTGCTGCTGCTGCGGCGGGCTTGACTGCTACTAAATTGTAAACCGCAGGGCTGCCTTAACCCTTTGCCTTCTGCGCAGCTCCCCGAATCGTGGGCGTTGCAGGGGGAATCGCTGGGCGAGGGCAGCGGGGCCTCAGTGGCGAGCGGTTTGCTTGGAAAGGCTGCACAGAGCCCCGGCTCCAGCAGCCCAGTGGGACACAGGGACCCTTCGCAAACCTGAGCCCCCCCCCCCCCGCCCTGGCCCAGGGCTTTCTCCCAGCTCTGCCAAAATATATTTTTGCACTTTGATGGCTCTTCCCTGCACAGCTGAGGGGTTGGGGATGTGCCAGTCGAGAGGAGACCCCCCATGCTGCCATCCCGCCGACTCCCTCACACCTCTCCCAGTGGGCTCTGCGGATGCCCCAAATCCACCAACTTTACTACATGCAGCCGGAGTCCTCTCCTGGCTGCCGGGGAGGCCCGTGGGTACGGCCTCGCACAGCGGAGGGGTCTGGAGGCTGCACCCCCATCCTGCCCGGCAGCTTTGGTGGGGTTAGGGAAGGTCTCTGCAGCCCCCAGTGCCAGCATCACCGCGACCTGCGAACCTGCGATCCCTGTGTGCCTGCTACAGACGTCAAGCCCAGCACCCTCCGTTTTCCTCATCTCCACTGTTTCATCCTTAAACTCCACGTTTCCCTCTTGGGAACAGAAACATCTTGCTGCGATACCGCCGGAGGCACCTTGGGCACGCAGTTGCGTTTGCAAAGTGCTGTCCTGGCTGTGGGCGTCCCCTCCCTTTCCTCCGTATCTCCCCGGCGGCGGGGATAAGCCAGGGACGTTTGTCCTCCCCGTGAGCCGACAGGAGAGTGCTGTCCTTCCCTGCCCCAGTCCCACTGAAAATCAATTCTTTGCTCTCTTGTCCAAGAGGATATTTGCAAATAATTTCCTAAAAAGGCAATCTAAAAATGGCCCTGTTGTTACCCATATTTGTACACAGGCTTATGAGCGATGGGATTCCTCAGGCTTGTCTACACGGGGACAATTGAAATGGATGTGAAATAACTTTAAAGTGGATTAGCTAAACTGCATTACATCCTCATGTAGACACTGTCATTTAGAAATGAAACGGCCTTAATTTGGTTTAGTTGAATTTTGCTTTAGCAATTTAATAAAGACACTTTAAAGTCTGAGGGAGGAGTTTACACAGGGATTTAATGCAGTTTAATTAATCCACTCTAAATTCACAATTTTAATTAATTAGGATGAACTTCCCTTAAGTGTTCCCATCGAGATAGTGGTGCAGCGTTTCCAGCCACCCGGCAGAATGACCTGATGATTCGTGACTGGGAAGAGCTGTTGCAATGATGCATGACCGGTCCGGTCCCCAGAGCTGGGTACATAAAGAAAGTCGTTTAAAAGTCCTCCTGGTCTGGCCACGGCCGGGAAGTCCTTCCCTGCAGTAAATTACCTCTGGAGAACCCAAGTTCCTGCTGTAATAAGCCACCATCCTCCCAAGTGCTTTAGGTTCTTGTGTTGCCCACGAAACCATAAGCAGAAGCATCTGTCTCATGTGAAAGGGGTTTGGAAAGATGTGGCCCGAAACAGAGAATGGCACAACAGCCTCCTTCAGCTCTGCGAGCGCCGCGCCGCGCCGCGCTGACCACTGAAAGGGTTTCAGTTTCTCACCCGGCTTACGCGGTGGTTTTGCAATATTGGCAAACCCACAAAAAAACCCTCTGTGTAGGAGTCCTGCGAACCCGCCTGCACCTGGAGTGGGGCTGGCCGGGGCTGCAGAGCTCCCGTTGTCCGTATTTATTTATCGTCGGTAGAAGTGCCCGCTGTGCTCATCGTGCAGGTGACCTCTCCTTGAGATGCTCGCCTTGCCCTAGGTTCACATCATCAGCCTTCAGCTTCCCAGGCCCGCTGGCAAGGGTGGATTTTGTGCAGTGCTTTTTATGAGGGGGTTTGCACAAAAGTTTCTTTCCACGAACTGGAACGTCTCCTTGCTCAGCTCTCCAGGACCCCTTCAGTCTTCTCCCAGCCCTGCAGTTCCTTTGCAGTTTGCTTTCTGTGGGACCTGTTGGTGTGCTGGCCTTGGCATCCACCCCATGTCCTCCCACCGAAGCCCCACAGCCATCTCCATCCTTGGGAAGTCCTCCAGCGGCATAAGGTCTACCCACGGCTGTGGATTTTTGGGCTATGATCTTCTATGACCCTCTGTTACTGAGTAGAGGAGCATTTCACTGAGACTTCAGCCCCTTGCTTACAGCAGGTTGTAGCGAATACACGGCGTGTGAGTGCTCGGAGCATCTTACGGCTTATTGAGGGCTTAAAAAATACCAAAATGGTGAAATGTGATCCCCACGTGCTGCTGCCTGGTAGCTAATCAGTAAATTGTAGTTAAACACAGGGCCGTGCAGGGCTGTCCTCAGTTCCTAAGGTCTTGCTTGGAGGGGAGGGTTGCAGGTGGAAGTAAGGGGCAATCACTTGCAATTTGCCTTTATGAGAATAACAAGTCAGTGTAGGAGATTACTGACATACCCATTTGCTCCTGTAATGGCACCTTGCAGTCGTTCCCAAAGACCAGCGGAGAGTAAGGCGCGGTTTTACTGGAGCTGGGTACACACGGGCAGTCTCTGCCCCGAAGAGCTTGCGCGCTGCATCGGCTAGAGGAGAGTCACGGGTCCTGGGCTGACTGAGCCCGCGCCGGTATCAGCACCAGGATTTATTTGCATAAATCTCTAAGGGATTTTTTTTCCAAGATGTTAGGGAATAGGAAAGGTGAAGGAGATGAAGGGACAGATGAATGGGGCTGAAGTGTCCAATCTGAGACGGGAAGAAGCTGAGCGGACACCCATAAATGGCTTGGGCACTTCTTAAATCCCGGTCAGCGTAGCAGCGGGAGGGGTGCGGGGGGCAGCCGGGGTGCAGGCAGTGCCTGCGGCGGTGGGGACCGCTGCCTGCTGCCCGCTCCCCAGCGCACAGCCCGGAGCGTCCGCACCTCCCTCCTCCCTGCCCGGCACGCCAGGGCGCTAGGCACAGCTCAGCCTTGATTTGTAAACACCACGGCGTTTTTTATGATTGCTAGGCCAGTGCCAAAACCTAACACAGGCTTGCTTGCAGCCTTCATCGCGCTTCCCTGCTGCCACGGTCCAAAGCGGCGTCATTTATTGACGAAGGGGTCTGCCACCAACTGCAAGCTTACAAGTGCCAATTTTAATTAAAAACTTTGCTTTTGCAGTGTGTGGGGTTTATCCATGGCTAAAAGGAGGTGAGGAAGAGCGTTCCTTGGCTTTTGTGCTTGGACGTCTCTAGGCTAAACAAAGTAAAGGAAGTTTTCTGTTGCTAAATGCCTAGTAATCAGGTATTTATCCAAAATTTGGGGCTAATCCATTTTCTCCATCGTGTGAGGGGACAAGGGAGTTAAAACCAAATCGATGGCAAGCGTCTAGATAGAGACAGTCTTTCTAACAGCCATAAAAAGATTGCCTTTGATAGGGATTTTGTTATTTCACTGTGGAAGTCATTATAAGGGAAGATCTCATATCACTGTAAAGTTAGCCACTAGATTAGCTATTCATATATTTTATTGGTTAAAAATATGATGGGGGATTATTGTGTGAGAACTTTGTGGAAAATAAAAGAGATAAAAGCAGTTTAACTGTCAGTGCGTTAAGGCTGTGGTTAGCTGTGCATAGTGTTACTGGATGGAAGGAGACCGGGTCTCCGAGAACTATTGTTTTTCTGTTTAAATAGGCATGGACCGTGCTAGGGCTCAGCAAGAGTAATGAGCCCAGGTAGCTGAAAGAGGAGAAGTTAAAAATGAAAAAGGGGTTGGTTTGGCCAAAGCGATGGAGACACTGAGGGAAGTCAGCATTGATGCGGCGGCTGAGCGCAGCTTGTCCCCATGTCCATGCAGAGGATGCGTCCTCGCCCAGCTGCAAAAGGGCTCGCGGCCACGTGAATGCAGGAGGTGATGGCAGTCACAGCATTTGTGTAGCCTTCCTTGCACACGCCTCCTGGGTTTTCTTCACCTCCGTTTTTTTTCGTTTGTCCGTGTTTTTGGCTGCAGACATTCAGAAGTCCTGGACAAATGGCTGTGGTAAACATACAAATTGGTTGCACAGCCAGCGTGCAGGGAGCACGCACGAGGCTTGCCGCAGCAGCCCGTGCTCTGTGTCCATCTGCGCAGCACATGTGTGCCGGGGCTGAGGCACCGCGCTGGCTTCTGGGGTGGGAGATGGAGCCTGGCCGCCCAGCCGCTCCTCTGGAGCAGGTTGAAACCTGACCAGTGATTGTCACGTGAAGATCCTTTTCCGGAAGGATCCTGGATTAGTGGTGGGGAGGGCTGGAGGCTCCTCTGCTTGGCTGCTGGGAGCCTTGGGGAAGGTGGACCGCCGTGACAGGGAGGTAAGTGGGCTGCAGAAGGAGTCCCCAGGATGGAGGCCCTTCTTTGTGCCTAGCTCGGTTGGAGAATGGGTAATGTGATTTAGGAAAGCACTTGGTTTGGGGAGTTTGAGGGGCATGCTTGGGTCCATGCTCTTCAGCAGAACGCTCAAGCCAGTGCTTTATAGAAGATAGAGAGATGCTGTATTGAATAGGTGCCTTCATCGCTGGCTATACTCAAATAGAAATCTATGTTGTCATCGTCACCAGTGGTGCAGGATTATATTCTTAATTTATGGCTTCCTTTACATGAAATCAAACTGTTCAGCACCTAAGGCTAATACTGTACCTTATTTAGAGTCCAGCCTTACCCTGTCGCCATCCATCTGTGCTCCTCGTAAGTGTAGCTACAAAGTCCTGTTGTGTTTCATGGGTTGCACTGCTTATAGTTTGCAGGTTTGGACACTTCAATGTCTTGATCGGTTCTGCTTTGCATGCCAAAGTGTTTTCATTAGCACAGCATTCATGCATGTGAGATTGTCGCTAACTGATATAATTAACCAGTATGTCAAAGGCTATTTGTTTATTGCACATGCAACGGCTTTTCTGGAGTAAGAAACCCTTTCTGCTGACACCGTGCAAATGAGAACACGCTAAACTGGAGGAATAGCTCTGAGCTGGAGGTGGAAGTTATGAACAATGATTGTAGTTAAAAGAAGCAAAAATAATAACACAGATTTGAATGGGTTTGAGTAAAGACGATCAGTGTGTGAAGAAAGGAAGACACGGATGAGGAAAAAAGACTTTGTCAGATAGTTTCCCTCCCCCTCCTCCCAATTATTACTATATGAGAATATAATGTTATTCAGAAACACCAGTGTCTTCTGTATCAGGTGCCTTGACTGTGAACTCTTTGGACCTGCTGTATATCGTGTCGCTTTGCCATCATTTTGGACATCTGTGCAGCTTTTAAGAGATCTTTTCAGGGAATCTTTCTTTTTACTTATTTATAAATAAATATTGCTGGGGTGGTCCTCACAGCAGGACTTAGCAGTTCCTACACTGTGAAATGTGAACCGTAGTGTCAGGTATTAAAATGTGTAATGAAAAGGTGGGGCGTTACCTGAAGGTCTGAAGAAGTTTTGAGGGTTGACAGTGGTTTGTGTCCCAGCAAATCTGTGGGCTGCTGCTGCTGCAGAGAAGCCCAAATATATGCCATAGATAGCTCAGTAAATGTCAAAACCTCTAGTCCCCTTGTGTTGGAGGTATCCCAAAATCCCCACTTAGGCTCCCTCCTCTACACCTTCTTTCAGATCAGTTGCTTCTGCTCCCATGGCTTCAGCTCCTGTAACGCCCAGTCCATTGCTCCTGTCCCACTCTGCCTCCCTCCACTCAGTCCCATGGCTCAGCCCCTTTCCATAGCTACTTCTCTGGAAGCAGTTAAACCATCAGCATTAGTTAACACCATCAAAAGTGATGTTCTTGCTTCCTCTCTTCCCATTGCTGCTTCTTCTCCTTCCTCCAGTTGCTGGAACCACTGCGAACTGATGGCCAAAACCTGGGCTCCGTCTTCAACTTCATGTTCCGCAAACGTGCAAACAA
>JAVKLA010000090.1:3984421-4011399 GCA_034782735.1 Sagittarius serpentarius | reverse complement strand
CCCTCAACATATGATTGCTCTTTTTTGCTAGTCCCGGCTGCTGCAAAGCTGTAAATTCTGTGGCCTGCATTTTCTCAGTCTCTTCCATCTACGGCATCTCATGTTGATGCTCGATTTTATCCCTGGCCTTTGACCCTGGCTATGTCATCCCTTGAAGCATCTCTGACTCCCAGCCACGCTCTCCCTTAGCACTTGCACATCTATTCGCCGTTCTCCTTTGCTCTGCCTCCTCTCCCTTCTCTTTCCTCCAGACTTCCTTGCCCCTTGATTCAGAAGCACCTCTGTGTCTTCCTCACCCATGTCCTTCCCTGACCTCATCTGGTCCTTTCCGTTCTAGGTCCATCCTTAGGACCCTCATCTCCCGTGTGTCTTTGGGCCACAGGGGTTGTCCGTGACACTACACCTTGTAAAGGAAGATCACATAAGTTGCATATCTGTGCATTCCTCCCCTTGTTAACTTTTCACCTGCTCCCCCTTAGCACTTTGTTGTTGTCTTTGGCTTATGTTGCACGGTAATCTCTTCAGGGCACAGTGGTCTGTGTGTTCCTATAATTCATACCGTGCCTGGTGCAATGCAGCCTTTATGCTGTCGGGTACATGGGAACATTTCTAATGCAAACAACTAATAGCTAGGAAGGGAGTTAAAAAATTAGAAAGGACTCCAAACCCATGTCACATATTCTCTTGCAAGGAATGGGGAAAAAAATTGTTTATTCTGGCCCCAAATTTTAATCACCCAAGGGCTGTTAAGATAAAAATAGTCAGTTCTGCCTTCTGTTTATGGTATACTTGGTTGAGTGCAAGCCAATTTTGAAGCTGAACATACTGTCTGCTATTTTTGCTTGATTTTAGATTCCACATTTTAAATAGTTTCTTTAACAAGAAGCATATTTTCACTGATACAAACTTAGCTTGAGGAGAAGCATCCTGAAGTTCCAGCCATATTGAAGATCAGTGAAATGTAGTAAACTCTGGTTTTAAGGGTTTTGTTTTCTCCAAGAGCTGAAATGAAGAGTGTGTTCTGGCAACAAGTGCTGGCACGTTGTTCATTAAAAGCTCTCTTCCGAGCCTTGGTTCCCACACACATGTGCCCTCATTCTTCAGCGGAGCTTCCAGGCAAGGGCATTGGCAGTGCTCTAGTCTGATCTTCAGCCATACAATTTGTCTTAATTGTCTACTAGCATCTAGGCAAGACTTAGCTCACGGGTGGCCACAGCAAGGGGCCACATGCAAACCGATGAGCTTCTTAATGTGGCCTGCCCGGCAATCGGATGATTTAATTATCTGTGCCCGTCGTAGGCTGCCTGGCTGCTCCCCATCCCGCCTGCCCTCAGGCACGGCGGGCTTAACCACATGCAGCCATGGGGGCAGCTGCATTTGATCTTCCTCGCCAACGCGAGGGTCCAGCCCTGACAACAGCCTCTCTGTTCGGTGCTTTCTTTCCCCTTCTTTCTTTTTCCGCTTCGTTTGGCATCGTGCCCCCAGCATCATTTGTGTGTAGGGGAGGATGGGAGAGTTGGATGGCAAAAACTTAGAAGATGGAGTTGGGTGTTGACAATCCCAATGATTAATTGATCCTCCGAGGATCCAAGATGATTTGCTGAAGCATCAATAATAGAAATCCTGTCATTATACACTATTTACTTGGTCTTTCTGTGGGAAGACATCCTGTCCCACTATGCGTCTGCATCGTGCGTCTCGCACGGGGCCAGCCTGCTGTTCCTGGGGCACGAAGGACAGGGCTGTCACCCGCAAACTTTCTTCCATCGCACGGTGCTCTTACGTGCTGTAGAAAAATCGAGCATTGATTATTTTCAAAAGTCAGCTCAGCAAAGCCCTTCACTCTCAGTGCTTCTGGAAAATAACTCAATCCCCTTTCACTAGCACAGAGCACTGGGGTTGGGCTGGGTCTGGGTGGGATGTGGAAGGCAGAGGGGCCACAGTCCTCTGCCTGGGACACTGCTGCTGAAAAGCTGTTTGGACACTTGTGGCACGTTTGCCCGTAGCGTCTCCTGCTCCTGCCGCGTGTCAAGTAAGGGCAGGAGACGGTGTGAAAGAAGCAGTAGGATCAGGATGACCTCATGCTCGGGGCAGAGATCAGAGATGTCTCCGAGGATGACCTCTTGCCATCCTGATCTCTTCTTATCTGCCCAGGTTGAAATGCAGCTACTCGGCTGTCTCGCTCCTACCTGTGAAGTTGGCTCTACTACCTGTTAGCAAGGAAAGGAAAGTAGGTGACACCCAGGAGGGACAGTGCTGATCTGCACTGCGTCAGGGGCTTTCCCCCGTGTCACTCTGGGTGCACTCCTCTGCCTGTGCAAGCTGAAGAAAGGAGAAATCATTCTGATGATCGTTGTCGGTATGTTGAAGTGCCTGTCTTGCTTTTGTGCACGGAGGCGTCTGCTCGAGTGCATGTAGAGTATTTGTACGCTTCTCCTTAAATGTGCTAATGACAGTGTCAGTCAGTGCTGCATATCGATAACGCTCGTCATGTCAGCGTCTGAAAGGCTTTGGGGAACCTTGAATAATCCTTCCAACTTCTAGTCTCTACCATGACTGGGATCCTATCCCCGCTCCTGACTCTCCGACGCTCCGAACATGGGATATCAATATCATGGTTGCTTTAGAAGTGTTCGGAGAAGGAGAGGTGGCCAGGCTGTGTCTGACAGCACCATGCATAGCCCTCGCAGGGCTGAGTGCACTTCCACATCTCTGTGCCAAGGCAGAATTTTACCCAAGGATTTTGTGGTATTTTTCATCTGTGCTAAGTGTAGGGGAGTCAAATATTTTCGGGTGGTGTAAGTCTCTAATGCTGGGCCAAGAAGGACTGTCCTTTGGCTCGTTAATACATCTCAGACGTGCTGGTAGAATGTAAAGTCTTAAACATTATTACTGCTTTAGCAGACACCTTAGGAAGCATTCATACTCCTCTCTGCGTTTTGCTTTCATGCACGACGATGCCTGGGGTGAAAGTATTTCACAGAGTTAGGAAAAGGGCATCAAAAGGGCTCGGTTCTGCCAGGCACTGAGAATATTTTATTCTTTCACCAGTGTGGATCAAGTTCAGCTCCTGGCTCCTGCTCACTGGGTTGTTTTGATGGGTTTCACTTTCTGGAAATACTGATAGTTGGTGTTGAGTCGTCACAGATTGGGGGATGCTCTACCAGTGGCCCTGCGCCCGCTACATGCCTCCAGAAAACCCTCTTTGCAAAGATCCTCTGCTTGCCAGCCAAGCCCGTGCCCGGGGAGAAGGTGGCTTCGTGCAACCAGGGTGTTTCAGCCGCCATGCTGCGGCGGCGTGCACCTCTTTCTGCTCGGGTCCCAGCTGCGGTCCCTGATGCCACCTCCACCACGGCTCCAAAATTATTCCACTGCATGGCGTGCGAGGCACGAGCAAACCTGCGATGGTGAGACAGGGTGGCAGGATGGGACAGCTGATTTTAATTATTTTATATATAAATAACTTTCAGATAGTTTGCAAGTTTGGCAATAGCTGCCAGCGTAGCAATGTGACCTTGTTACTCTTACCCCATTCCTCTGAGTGTTTGTCTCACTCACTTGTTTTTCCGTGTCTTAAATTAGATTGCAAGTGGTCAGGGAAGGGGCTGGGGCTGCCTCTGTCCCTGCACGGCCCTGCGGGGTCCTACCGCAGCAATAACAAATAGCGATAAAACATCAGTTTGGGATCTGTCGAGTCCGTGAGGGTATGAAAGCCCTAAGTGTTGTGTTTTTCCCTGGGGTGGTGCGGTCGGTCCCCCGTCCTCCGGCTCTCCGCGGTTTGCCTCGCCGCCCCACGTGAGACTCTTTGCTGGCAGGCAGGGCACAAAGCAGGGTCTGCCGGCATCCCCCAGCCCGCCTTCGAGGGGGACGGAGGGACGGGGAGGAGGGGGGAATGGGTGTCCTGGATTTTAGCACTTTGGGGAGTTTATTAGTGTTGACAGTGTGTGAACTTGACATCCTTTGTAATAATGCGGTTTTAAAATCTGCATTATTCATGCGCACTTTTTGAATACAGGCCCACTGTGTAAGTTCGGGAGGAAAATTAATTAAATAAATGTCAGTATCCTTGAAGAGCACGTGAGATTTCACATTGCAGGATAACAGCTCCGGCTGCTTTAACCACCAAGGGGAGTAAAGGGTGGGAAGAGGAAGGTCTGCACTTAGGTGTATACCCTTTCCCTCAGCCTTAACTCAATTCCTGATGAAAACTGAAAAGATTAGTTAAAGAGAAATGAGTCCAGCCACACAGATCACTAATATTTCATATTTTTGTTAATAATTGTTGTTTGTTCTTCTGCTCTTTATTTATGGCACAAATAAATACGTACTGGATGGTTCTGAATGAGTTTATCATGGGAAACACCCTTTTACTCTTAGGTTAACGTTTAAAATTAAACCGTAGAGCAGATGGCTAAGGAGGCACTGGCTGGATAAGCCAGACAACTGCACCGGTGGACTGAAATGTAATTACATCCCATGAATATTATTTGCAAGAGTAACTGATAGTTATAGAATTTGTGTTTCTTCTGAAGCACACAGCAAAGGCAAGGTACGATGGGACAAATAATGCCAGGAGGGCTGAATAAAAAAAGGAAGTTAATTTTTTAAGTGAAACTTGTAGATATTTCTCGGGAGGAGGACTTGCCCTTAGTTCTGTAGCCAGAGGCTGCACCATCCCAGGCTGGGAGTGATGGCAGGACTGGCTGGGGACGCTTCTCCGAGCAGAGCGCTCCTACGGTGTCACCCGGGCTGGAAAGGAAAAAGAGTAGGTATTGCAAGAGAAAATGCTTTGTAGTTAAACAGCATGCCAAGAAATAAAAAACTGCTTGTTAGGTCAAATTAACATTTTACTGTGATTACTGTAGTTGTTTTCAAAAGTCCTTGCTGAAGGAAGTTGTCCATCCCTGTGACGGAGATCACTGAGCTTCATGGTCTAAGCACTTGACCTTCTTGGTGCTTGGTGTTTACGTTATCCTCCAAATTATTGAGAAGCTATCTTTAATTTGAACGTCTTTGCAGGGCCTTCAAAGTAAAGTGTGTTTGTGTTAAATGGTAGAAACCTTTCTTCCAAAGCAAGGCAGGGGAGGGCAGGACCTGAAGAACTCGTGCCTGCACTGGCGTGAGGATCAGGAGCTGCTCTTCAGGTGGGTGCAGCGGGTGGCTGGGAAGGTCGGTGGTGCGATTCCTGTGTGAAATAAAACAGGAAAAAGGGAATTGTGAGTACCGCGGTGATTTTGCACAGGTCTACACGGCGTGTGCTCACTCACAAAATCAAGTGTACATACAGTCCTTGCAGCACTCCAGTGATTTTGAATTGCTTGACATTGTGGGAGCACTCCAATCTTGGTCTCTTTAAAACTCAAGAGCCTCCGCGTTATCTGAAGCACAGCTTCGTTTTAAAACCAAGGCAAACAGCACCCTTGTCTCCTGGCTTCAAACACCAGGATGTGTTGTTACACACACCCGTGCACACAGTTAATGCATGAGGCAGGGGGAGAGGGAGGAATCGGTGCAGGCAGGAGAGCCCGGCAGCCCTGAATGCGGTTTCCCACTAATGCTGAGAAGCAACAAAATAAGATTGCAGCCCATGAATGTCCCGTCATTGAGAAAGGGGAGTTTAGAAATAGCCCCAAAGATAAAGGAGGGCATTTATCCCCACGATTGTTTGGCAGAAAAAGCAATTTACATAGTCTGCTGATGGTCAATCAGGAACATGCTGCAAGGGGCCTGCTGGTTGTCTCGGACAGAGCTGACGGTTTTACTGGTCGAGTTTTGTTTCAACTTAATGAAGTAAGTACTTTGCCTGCATCCAGGCGCTGACGGGGAAGGTTTGTAAACTCCTTGCCTTTGTTGGGGTGACTGAAGTATTTTTTTCTTCCTTTTAACCAGCCATTTTTGTTTCTTCTTGAATTCGTTGCCGTAGACAAAGGGTACGTTTACTGTAAAAAAAAAAAAGGAGGAAAAAAAAAAAAGAGGCTGTAAACCTGGTTTGCATCTTGAGTCCTGAAAAGACCATTTTTTATGCAGGGGAAGAGGAGAGCCTTAGAAAAGGCAGGAGGCAGGAACGGAGGGCGAGGGGGTGGGGAACCAGAGATTTATGGCCCTTTGAAGGCGAGCTTTGCTGCTGAGCATCCTGCCCGGGCACTGCAGACTGAGGCGGCGGCTGGACCGGGGCTGGGACCTGCACCTCACGGAGAACGCAGATAGAGCGGGAACAAAGCGGGAGGTGCAGGTCCTGCCAGGTCCGCCCGATTTCTCTCAATGGTGCGGTTTCGGAGCCGACGACCTGGACCTCCCAGTGTCAGCGAAATTACACCCACCTCAGCTGACGCGGATGTTTAGTTTGAAATCATCACACGACCTGAGGTTTTTGAGGTTGTTTTTTTTTTTTTTTTCCTTGATGTGGAAACGGCTGTCGCTGTTTGATATCAGCCTACTTCGGAATACCACAGCCTGCCCGTGCTCCAAGAGAGGGGCACATCGGCAGCCCAAACCCTGCCCAGCAATACAATAATAACTGAAGATCTTTAAAAATGTATGTATCTTCCATCTTTCCCATATGGGCTCCTTAGGCAACATGACCTTATGTGGCCATTATCTGACCTCTCTTACACTTGGATTACTCGGTACAAAGCAAATTTATGGTTGTTTATTCTCTCCTCCTATCAGCTATTAGTGCCTAATCATATGGTCTATCGATCAAGTGATTAATCGCCTGCCTAAAGAGGCAGCAGGTCCCGGGGAATGCTGCACTGCACCAGCCTGAACTTCAACCTCTTATACAAACTGGCAGAGTAAAGGCATTAGTCACTGCCTGAAGCTCGGGGTTGGTATGCCGCGGGAACGCCGGGAGGTAAAGCCCCCGGCTTTCTTCAGCAGCCGACTTTGTATTTCCCTTTCTTAATGGATAAAACTCCACCTAGCTGAGCGGGCATACAGTTGTAAATGGGATGATTTCCAATGCATCCTATAAATAATGATCAAAGAGGAAAATATGTGGGCCTTATTACAACAGTGCCCGCTAGTGCTGCTATAATTAAGGGTCTGTCAGCATTTCTATTATAAACCCTTATTTTCAAGGGTTTATAACTCGGCCATAAAATTTTGCTCTGGCTGAGACTTGGCATAAAACGTCCCAGCATGTGACCAGTTTTTCTTGTTACCAAATTGTTAAAAAACTAGCGATCAGCCCCATTTTAGTTATAACAACATCCATGCACCTTTGTGTTTCAGAACCACTTTTACTTCTTAAACAAGCAGCTTACTATTAAAACGAAATTAGCATTCAAAAATCAAAAGTGTGCACCTAGCCCCTCTGCTCTTTATTTTAGCCAGCCTTAAAAACCAACGCGTTATTCCCTTCTGTGTGTTGTTGAGTTGATGGCACCCACACCGTTGCCGTCAGCGTAACGTGCTACGGCCAACACCTTGCGAGGGTCTTCTAGGGGTGCAGGGCTTGTGCTTGGTTCTAGCCCTGCCTGGCTTTGCAAGGCTCACTAGTTCTCTGGCAGGTACGTGCTCAAAGCAGCAATTATTAAAACCAGTGGGTTGATTTCAGCCGTCAACAATTCTGTGTGAATCCAGAGTAACTGGGCATGGGTGCCCCGGTATGCTTCAGTTTAGCCGGAGCGCTGAACTGCCTGAAGTGGATTTATTCATCTCTCTGTGATCCATGCATGTAACTCCTGCTAATGAGAATTACAGCTTTGTCAAAGGGAGGAATCTTGAGTTCAGTTTGAGTGAAACTGAGGGAATTTCACTCTAAAAAAGCATATTAAATTTTAAAAACCTAAGGTTGCCATACCTGTACCTCTCTGGTTTCAACGGGAGTATGTTCCATTTCCAGAAACATGTCCTTGATGTGTTAGCAAAGGACAGCAAGTTGGCTCAAAAAGATGCAGCCACTTAAAAACATTGTTTCTCCCGGGACAACACGCCAAAATGCAAAAATAAATTAAACATAAGCAGATGCTGTGCCTCCTTTCCATTTTTGGCTAGCACATCCCATTATGGGACTACTAGTGGGACAACTGAGAATGACTGACATTTACTCAAACTTAAGGCCTTATTGGACTGCCCTGGCAGAAGTGATAAAAATTCAGGTTTATGTATGCTAGTATTACATCTGAATGTTTCACCGACTTGTTAAGGCATGCGTTGCATCAATACAGTTTTTTCTTCTGTGCCAGTTTTATGCTATTTCTCTTTTTTAAAAAGACCCGATCGAGTTTATTAACATCGGCTTGGATTTTCAACGGAGGACAAAGGAAATAGGGACCCAGCTCCTACCGAAAATCTCAACCTCAAAAAAACCTCAGAGTTCCTACCCTGGCAGGGATCCCACAGCAAAGCTCTTTCCATTTCCAGAAAAATCATTGAGCTGAGGCTAAGAACGTTCATCTGGTGCCTGTCGAGTGTATTGTCTGAATATAAACACAATGATTCTGGAGCAGGGAAAGAGCCGGCGACTTAAATGGATTTACACTGGCTAAGAACCTGGCCTTCTACACTCGACTTCTGACATTACTTGAAAGTAAACATTGAGCTGAACTATTTCGTGATTTAAACGGTGGTTTAAGATGCGTGCGGTTACCAGGCAGTTGCTCTTACGGGGAGTCTCACAAGGTTTGATGTTTTCCTTAAGGTTCCAGGTACCCAAAGATTTCCATGTGCATCTCAGCTGTCAGGAAAAAAAGCAGGAAGAAAAAAGAGAAAAGCTCAAGTTTCTGACTCTTGAGAAAAGCCTGAAAATGTTCCTTGTCTGCACTTTAATGGATCAGAAAGCAGAAGGCAAAGAGAAAAAAAGAAGTCTGAAAATGCCATGATTTTTGAGATGTGACATATGCTTTTCCTGTGCTCCGGGTTGGCAGGAGGAGTTGCATGGTGGATGCAGCCCCTCCAGAAAGCAGGTGTGGGAGCCCAAACGAGCTGCGCTTCCTCTGTTTTAGCGGAATCAGATCCATCCAGTCGCTTTTCCTTACTCCTGTGCCTCATCGTACAGCAGATTGCTGCAGGTTGTTTGCAGGAGATGTAATAAATAGTTGTGCGTGTGCCCTAAAATTATCATGTTGCTTGAATGTTGGTTAAGATGAGAGCCCTGGGGCTACAGAAGGGCTAATGCTGTTATCCTGCGTTGACAAGTCGTACGTACGGTTGCGTGTCGTAGAGCTGCAGGAGGGCCAAAATATCCCGGGACAGAAATAAACACATCTGCTGGGCAACTCTTTTTTGAGTTGTGTTGTGGGCCAAAAAGTGTGGGCAAGTTGTTTCCAGGATGGCGGTGGTGGCCCGGGTGCTCCTCTAGCCTGGCACAGCACAAAGTTGGACGGGAACGTGGGTTCCCGGGGGACCCTGAACAAGCTGTGCCAGCCACCACGGGGCTGTTTCTTCTCCAGCCTGGGGTTCGGCTGAGGTGGCAGCGTGTGTGCCCCCAGCCCACTGCTGGCTACATGGGTACCCTCGAGTCACCCTTCAACAGACTGTCCCTAAACTGGACGGGCTCTGCAGCGATGGTCCTTGAAGCCTTTGGCACTTTCCCTCCGGGTCCTCTGCAGGGATGCCAAATTTTGGGCTCCTCTTGCATCCATCTAGTGTCACGAAGGGCCATTCCTGCTTGAGGGCAAAGCAGGACGTCCTCTTTGCCCCCCTCCTCCCCTCCGAGAGTGTTACTTATTTAACTTCAAATGAGGGAAGGCTCTTCTGCGCTGCACATTTTTGGGCTGCGTGGCAGAGAAGAGCTAACGTCCTTATCCATGTGGGCTTGTGCAAACGGAGCGCCGAGGGCAGAGTCTCAGCGGGTGCAAATTGCTCTTGCAAAGTCGTCGGGGGCGTTTTGTGGATTTGTACCAGACTGGGAATTCCCCCCCACCCCGAGTCCTGGAAATGCTTTTCTTACTGTGTGAGAAGTGAGCTAAAGATTTTACAAATATTGAATCTGGCCCCTTAAATATGATAATTTTTAAAGTTCAGCAAAAGCCGGGGGCTGGGGGCAGGGGGGGGGGTCGGCGTTCCTTATCGAGTTGAGGAATAGTGGGTTAGCAGCAATTTCTTCGTCGCAGTTAGTCTGGGTACCATTGGAAGCAGAATTTGTCAGTTCTGAAGTGCACAGATTAGAAAGGAATGTGGAATTTGGAAACGTGGCAGCTTGTAGCACTGTATGGTTTAAATTAAACCTTTTTTTGGAAAGCAGAATCGCTGTAGGCCACATTTAGGGGGAAAGCAACAGCAGAGAGGGCTGGCTGTGGTTTTTGCTTTGCTGTGTAACCGGTCCACTTTCTCTTGTTTTAACACAGATTTTTTAAAAAAAAAAAAAGAGAGGGGAAAAAAAAATACGCCTTTGGACTCCTTCCGCCCAACCACACAGCTTCTCTGCTGACCACAAAGAGGAAGCTTGGGGTAACAGCCATGGGATTAATACCCACTGTCTCTTAACCCAACAGGGTGTGAAAACATTTTATAAAATCTTTTTTCCCCCTCCTCCTTTCAAATTGATAGCGTGGCTGGGATTTAGACATCTTGAAACAAGCACATGGTTGCCTTGCATTGTGTTCCTTGGGGGGGGGGGGTAGGGGGGGGGTTCTGAATCAACTGGCCAGATCTGTTGTTTAAAATCTGTTTACACCCATCTCCGGAGCTTTTGCTTCACAAATCACCAACAACTTTGTTCATCTCACTGGAATGACAGGAAATATAAAAATGCGTCTGCAGTGAGGGCTGTGCGGTGTAGATCTTGATCAGTTGGAATATAATTGTTCTTAATGAAATGGAGACGACTAGCTCTTAACTGAACAGCCTTTTCTTCTTTAGAAATAATAAGATTAAGATTATGGATTCTATTAATCATTTGATCAGCTTTATTCATTCATCTTATTTCCTTTACATGCAAAAAAGCCCTACTCTCTACATGCCTTTATCTTTTAAGATGATGACATTTACATATTTCCCGGCATTGTGATGTCCCAGGCGTAATATACAGATTGCTCCGCTCCGATATTGTAAACTGACTATTTCCACGTGCTAAGTACTCTCGGTGATGAAGATCTTAATAATATGATTAACTAAACAGTGTCTTTATGCTCTTCCTCGTGCCTGACTTCCCCGCCACAGCCTCCCGGCCGGCTCACTTACCACAAACAGCATCAGCTGCCGGGACGTGCCTGTGTTTTGTGACCCCCGTGACAAGGAGGTGTCACATAGCACAGAGCAGAGAGGTTTGTGCGCCTCGGAGTCAAAGTGTAGTTCAGATGACCCGTGCATTAAGGGAATCTGCTTTCTTGGCATTATCCGGGAAAGATGCTGAAAGCATGAGTTTTGAAATGTTGAGGGAATTATTAGAAGAGAAATTTGTTCTCTGCAGTGTAGTGACAGCATTGTTATTTCTTGCTTGGATGTGCTGTTGGGAAGGTTTTATTTTGTTGTCATTAGAGAAATCTCTCTGTTGTTATAACGCTTTCTATGTGTGAAGAAATACAGACATAATGTGTATCTAGTCCATTAAAACACTCTTTCGGAGCCTCCACCTGTGGCACAGCCTCTCTGTACTGCCAATATTCTGCTGAGTACTGTTGGTAATTCCTCTCCTTCTGCATTACACGGATTAGTCGTTACAGTGAGTTTTAAAAAAAAACCAAAGTAATGGCAGGTTCTCTATAACTTCTGTTAGCTGAACTGGAGAAGTTCCATTGCGTCTTGATCTTTTTCATCTTGGTAGAATTATACTGTAACTAATTGAATCCATTGATCACTGTCTTGTTTTTTTCCATCTTCTTCTCAGAGGATTCATTTCATAGTGTTCCGTACATCAGTCAAGAAAATGGCTGCGGTGGAATTACCAGGGTTGATAATAAAGGTAATTTAGCCCAGTTGAAATTATTTTTTATGTATCTAAGTAGGGTAACGCATTCACACGTCCTGCCTTAAATCTAGTGATGAAATACCTGCAGGGTTTAGACTGCAGGATCCCGAAATAACTCTTCTGGACAACCACGGAAAGTAGTAGCTGACCAAAGGACCTTTTGCAGCCTGACAGTGACCGAACAATAATCAGCAATGTTAGCTTGATCAAAGAACTGACTCAGAGCAGGATAAATAACCTCTGTTTTGTGCACTTCATGGGACAGGGAGTATTTTTGGATTAGATAGCAAGTGCTTAACAAGCCAGAATAGCAGTAAGTGTCAGGAGAAGCAGTGTATATAGCTGGTGGTTAGAAGTCTCCTATGATTCGGGTTAGAAATAGGAGCCAAATCTGGCCCCAGCCAGGAGGGTTTTACCGTGGATGTCTGGTGGTGGCATTTAGCCCTTACTAAGTAACGGTTTGGAAAAGGATTCTCCTGCTAGATTAGGGTTGGTCTTGTCAGTAATACGCAAGACAGGATGTCAGGAGATCTGAGCTGAGGTCTGCCACAGATTTCCCGTACGATTTAGGTCAAGTTATCTAATCTTGCCTGCTGACACAGTTTCACCCCGAGACAAGGTGACAGGAGGGTTTGTAAAACATTTACTTAACAAAGAGGCATTTTTACTCTCTCCTTCTCACCCAGGTCAAGGGCTGAAAGCAGGAACACAGGCATTTTCTGCTTGCAAAGCCGCAGGTGTGCTTCTTGTTCCCGCTCCTGCCTGCCTCCCTGAATTCGGCCCTGTGGGGTTGGTGGGCAGCATGGCCACATCCAGCCCTCCGAGGTGACCAAGTCCCTTGGCCAGCGGAGTTCAGTCCCAAAAGGAGGGAAGCCCCGCTCACAGTCTCTCCCTGGCAGCAGAGCAGCGGCTCCTGGAGCTGCAGGGCTGCCTACAAGCACATGCCCTTTGCCTAGATCAGCACTTTTTTGGACAATGTATAGGATTTGCAAATGGGAACTGACAATGGAAGAAATACAGCAGAGTGAAGGGTTTAATATAAAATATTTATACAGTAAAGATCTTTCATCTTTTGTCAGTCACAGGGTAGGGAAGTGAGGAATGTATTGGGAGTACATTACCAAGAGTATGTTATAAATTAAAATCTCAAATTGAATAATACTGGCTGCTAATGTGCGCAGCGTTGGAAATGAGTCACTTCTGAATCAATGTAATTTACTGTGCCAGCTGAAAGATATTTACAAAAGAAGGTATCTTCTTGTTGGTTTTTTTACTTAGATTTTATTCAATACTTATAGATAGCCTGTGCTGTCAACACTGACTAATTCGTCGTGGAAAGAAAGTCACAGCCGTTAATACAGAGCTGTTTCAAAAGCACTTAGAAAACAGAAAGGTGGGCTTTGGGCCACATGAGTGGTCAAACAGTTTATACTCTTTGTTTCCTGTCAAATTTAATACTGGTAATTAGTAATACAGCAGTTTTGCAGAGATTAGTTAGTGGGAGAGAGCAGACCAACTGTTTTCTTGTAGAACTATTGAGTGCAAAAATGACTTTCCGCTGGGTCCTCCCAGCCCACATCCTTCAGTATATTTAAGCTTTTGTTTGGGCACTGTAACCTCAGTGAAGCGTTTGGTCCCACGTCTTATCAGATGGTTGCTGTCATCTCAGGAGATTGGTCTGGTTGATGGTATTACATAGTTGAGGCCAAGATAGGATTTATTGCCTTGGAACACCCAGCGTTTAAGGTGCAAAGTGGTATATCCACAAGGTAGGACTTTGCAAAGTGTGGATTCTGAAAGCTTGCTAGCCAAATGCTGTGCGTGAGCTGGTATCCTCTTATGTCTAAAAAACATTTTGGCAGGTATAAATAGTCCTGCTACACTGCTGTACTCACGTCTGTATTCCTTCTGGTTCCTGGTGAGGGTGGCTGTCACTATTGGAGACATTTTGGCACTGCACAGACCACTTCATTGCATAGTGCAGACGTGCTGCAAGGTAACCACATTTTGGGAATGGGGGGTCAAACATCCAGGCAGACGCAAGGTAACAAGAGGAGAGATGAATAGAAGAAAGCAGCTTTCAAAGCCAGTCTAGATTCGGATTTCTGCCTTGTTCCTCCTTCTGCCATTGATTTTTGCTACCTTCTCAAGAAAAGAATGATGCTCTGGGAATTTCTGTCCTAGCCTGAACTATGTCAGATTATCATTCCACTTGGGTTTCGCCACAAACTCTGTGATCCAGGCAAACAGTAGGTTCACCTCATCTAAGTTTATCTGTCTAAAATGTGGGTGCTTGGTCGAAGGTGGTTGACTAGGCTGGTTGTGTTGTTTGGTGAAATGGGAGAGGCACTCCCCGAGGGCACTTCAGCCCAGCAAAATCCTTTTGCAACCGCCTGGCTCTCACTGTTGACTCCAGAAAGAGCAGAGGCACCACACTTTGAGATGTGCCCAGTCATTAGACAGCCACATTTAGGTGAGACAAATCTCACCTTCAGTCTCTTCGCCCTTTGGTGTTTTATCAGTGCAATAGAAACAGAGTTTCAGATAGAGGTGGTGAGAGTAAGTAGACTAAAAGGCGGGAGGAATATCCAAAAGGAGAGGGATGCTTGCAGTAGCTCTTTTAAAGACTGATGGAACTTTCCTCTTTGCTCACTGAAGATACGTAAAGGTAACTGTAGACACTCTGCAATTAGTTATAACTGTGGCGATGCAGGTGGTCTTCTGATGGATTCACGGACAGGCTTCTATACATAATAAAATATGTATTAAGGTCATATTCTAGCAGTGCAGTAGGGAAACTGGAGTATTCTTATGCCATACTTTTTGGTAGGAAAGCTTCTGCTGGGTTGCATCACTGTCTGTAAATTTTATTGATTATAATTAAGTCAGTCTGCATTGCCTCTAAGAACCTACATGGGTTTAAAAATCAATACTCCTTATATTCATCAGGGGAACCAGTTTGAAAAGGGATTATAGTGGGAATAAGCCATGCATTTATAGCTCTGAGTTTGTGTTTACAAACCATTAAATGCTGGCCTTCTCGACAGTCCTCATTTAGAGGTCAGAAATGTTTTTTTTCCCCTGTCTTTTATCCCATGAACAATGATGAAAATTCTCCTTCCATGGTTACCTGCCCTAGCTTGCAACCGCTGGCTGGAGCTCTGCTGTCTCAGTCACCTTCCAGGGGCATGGAGACAGCCTTGGACAAGCAGGAACGTGCCCAAACATACTAAAAACAGAAGTGAATCCACTGAAGTCCTCTCAGCTGGGTCACTGCTGTGGCAGCATCCTGTTGTCTTAAAGGGGTTCATCAGTTCTCTCACTTAGTTTGTTTCGCTACCCAGAAAATACTGCATTTGCAGTTATTGGAAGCTCTAACAACCATACTCGCAGAAAGTCAGAACAAAGAGAAATTGCAGAGGGTATCTGGTATTATTGATTTATGGATGAAGATTAAGGCCAGATTGCCCCGTCCTTATTTCTTTAACAACCTGGTCCATAGATAGACTTCCTCTAAGTCAATGGGTTCCTTATGTATGTGCTATTTATTGAGGATAATGTTATCACAGTCTGGTGCACTAAATATGTATAGCTCACCTTAGGGAGAAGATGTGAAAGATCTTTGATGATATGAAGGGTGTGAACACTAAGGAGGGTGAAGGATAATTTAGGTTGGGACTTGGGAGTACAACTAAAAAACATACCATCAAAGAAACGTAGTAGATGTGGAGTACTCCCCAAGGGTAAAATTAAATGCCCTTCAGTTTGAGTCATTTGAAAGCAGGAGAAATGGCTAAAAATGTCTTTGTAGGGATCATTCTGTGTACACAGAGGTGTGCTGGGTGATTTTACTGAGCTTTTCTTTGTGTTTTGTGCAGTGCTTTGATTCATATTTGATTTGGCCAATAACTGATCTACATAATGCACAATGTATTGCATCTGTGATGCTGTTTTAATACTTCCATACTGTGCCTTAGTGCACACTACTGTGGACTTTACTATATTTGATTCAATTTATTTTATCAATTATTTCAGTTTTAACGGCTCTCTAGCACAAAACAAGGCACACTCTTAGCTTGTGAAACCTTGCGGGATCCCAGGGGAGTGAGGTTCATGCCTGGCTCCTAACTGCATTTGAGAAGCTAGTGGTTGGAACACGTAGGCATCCATCCACATCCCCAAAATAACCATAGCAAAACTGGCATTTATGTGACAGTATGAGAAGACCACAAAGGAAAGACCAAGGAAAACTGGGCTTAAGTGGGGCTCAGAGTGGTTTCCAGATTACATGGCAAACCAACTTTCTCATCCTAGACACCGCTTTTCTACATCATCGACATTTTGATTGTGTCTTAATGTGGGGAAGCTTAAAAAGTAACTACCTGAGCTTTGGGGTTTGTGCAGAGCCACCTGATACTGCCCACTGCTAATAAATGCACACATATGCATACATACATAAAATAAAAGGAGCTGGATATTGCTGAAGAGACAGAAAGGATCCCACACAAAATAGTAGAGCTTTTTTTTTTTCTGGATTCCAGTCTAGGCAGCTGTAAAGATCTGGTCAGAGCTGGCTTTGGGCAATGGCAAAACCTGCAGGCTGGGCTTTAAAAAGCACACAAGGAGTTGTGAGAAATGCTCTTCTGCTGCAGTTCTTTGAGGCTGTCATTTAGATAGAAACCACTACCCCAAGCTAGGATGCCCCGGAAATTTCTCAGGAAGATTTGAAGGGACCTGAATAGCCAAGCTTACCTCGGGCCACTGACAATTGACGGTCTGGTGGTATCTGCCGTGACAATATTTTCCTGTGTGTGCATTCAGCTGTAATGACTCATTAGAAAAGAAGTTTTAATTGTGGCCAGTAGTTGAGAATATTTCTTTGTACTCTCTTATCAATGTTTTCCGTTTGCAGCAGGACTTGGCTTGTTTGTTAATATGAAGTTCTCCATTTGTTTGGAAAACAAGGGTTGACTTACCGTATTGTTTGGCAGGAGAGAAGAAAGGCGAAATGCAACCCCCCTAAAGCTCGAGAGCAAGTAAAAGGAACAGTTAACTTTCAGGGAAGGTTGCTCAGTCAGTAGGAACTGGCACAGTTGAAGTAGGCAAATGCGTGTCCAGATCTCATTTGTATCAAAGGCATGTGCAAGAGGATGGTGAAGAGACCTAATCTGACCAGTAATTTAGGAAGATGCAAGTCAGTTTTACTCCTCAGAAATCTTTTAAAAGCCAAAAGTAGTTTGCTTGGACATTTAAAAAAAACAGAGCCTTGCTCAATGGGAAAAATAAGATACACATCATTTTTCTCACACTAGCAATCGTAAAGTTCACAAGCTGCTGTGCAACTTAGATTCAGTTGTACTACCTGGTGTAGTACCAAGGAATACCAAGGAATTATTGAAATTACTGAATTGGTCATGTGACTCTTATATTTTTAAAATGCATACAGCGCTTAGAATTTTTCAAAAATAATCTGCCACAATACGGGGTGGTATTATTCCCATTTTACGGGTGAAGAAAGGGCAGTGATAGTTGGAATCTACATTGTGTGCAAAGCTGATGCTAGAACCCACATCTCCTTGATCACAAACAATTCACTTTTAAACTCTTCCCATTGACCTTAATAGGCCCAAGGTTTGATTCCAAGTGTTTATTCTTCATTCCAAGATCAAAATGCATATTTTTATCTGAATTTGAATATATGTTTCATGGCTTATTCATGCTCAGAAATACTTCTTGGCAGAGTCACCTAGATTGAGCAAAATGAGAAGCTGCTTCTAATGCAGAAATATTAAACAATGTGTGCTGGAGCACAGAAAGATATTTGGACACAGGAAAGCATTATAAACATAGATTTGATTGTGATTGAACCAAAAATAGTGGTATTAAATTAAGGTCTGTTTAAGGCACTAAAAAAAAATCTGCATTTTCCAAACTGCTAAGGATAAAATCAATCTGCAAAAGTATTTTAAGTTTGTAATAAAAATATCATTGACAAAGTAAAGTGAAAATAATATAGTAAATTTAAAATTACTTGGAGGTCTTCTTGAAAATTTATGACCTCTTTCCAATTGGAGCTCATTTAGCTGAAAAAGCCATTTAAGAGCCTGGAAGTAGACATTTTTGTGCCTCGCAAGAAATGAGCTACAGGGCAAATGTTCACTTGTTTGTTCACAAGTACCTTTGATTAGGCAGAACCTGTTGGGTTTTATTATTATATGTGAGCTGCAGTAATACAGTATTTATCTTTTCTCAGTACAAAAATTACTGTGATCAAGCTCACTAGCTTTACAGCGCAGTGAACAGTCTAAGATCTACAGAGTCTGCCCATATCAACGTGAGAACAGATCCACGTCCTTCCCCTCCCATACCCTCTGCTGCCATTAGTCCTGCTAGAACATTGTTTTGAGAACGCCTTTGCTCGTGTCCCTCTTCCAAACACCAAGTGAGAGGGCAGCAGCAATGGTTAGAATCAACCGCAGACTGGTTCAGACCTCAGATTTGAGTTTTTTAGCCAACAGGAACTGAAACTGATACCAAGACCTTGGGTCATCAATATTTTCCATTACCATAACTGCTGTTTAGCAATGTCTAGTTGATAGAAAGAGAGTGTGTGATTGAGGCCATGTTCATCTCTTTGCAAAAGGAAGAATTACGGCATTCATAGATTGGAAGAGAGTGGGTGATAAATAAAACTGAGGCTATCCAGAAAGCCCCAGGGAGCTTCCTCTCTGCAGAAAGAATAAGAAATTTATAGACGTCTAGAAATTACAGTTGAGCTTTTTGCCTTTTCTTTTTTTTTTGGTTAGCCTCTTTCAGTCATATGACTGGAGTTCAATTATCAGCACAATAAATATTCCTGTGAATTGGAGCCATGTGATGGCAGCAAATTCGTGCTTCTTAGAAAGGAAGGCACACTTAGAATTTATTAAAAATAATAGTTTACCATCAAACTTGATCCTAAAGTCAGAAAGTGGCAGAACCCAAAATGTGTGTGCTAAATGGAAGTGTGTTCTGGAGGACTCAAATACAGGCAGGTTAATGCAAATATATTTTTGAAATAAGTTTTTTAAAATATGAACTATTCAGACTAAAACAATACCGTGCATCTGTATTGTTTTCAAAACAAAGCAAAACTGTTAGTAAGAGGCTCTTTTTGCTGCTTTTAGCAAGAAGCTGCACAGTAGGAATATTACCTGCAAATCAGTGTAATAGATCAGTCGTTATGCTAGGAAGTACCACTACTAATCATAACGTTTAGCACCTAAGGTGGCTTGTGCTTGCCAGGTAGGAGATGGGAGAGATTTTACATTTTTTTTCCCCACCTTGACCCTTCTGGAGTGGTTGCTGGGCTCATTTAGAGTATTCCCTGGAAGCTCTCGTTGCTCCTCCGGTAGAACACCAACTGGCTGGGGCTGGGCTTCGGCCCTGCTCCATCCTGGGCAGGAGATGAAGCGTGGTGATGAAATTTGAAGTTCCAGGATAATTTGGAGCTCTGGAACATTTTGATTCATTTCTCAACAGCTTAGGCTTGGCAAATGCTAGAAGTTCATGTCTTCCCCAATACAGTCCATTGACTGACCCATATTGACTTGTTTTCAGCACTGTTCCTGTTTGGCATTAAATTTCTAGATCTGTAAGCAGTTTCTCTTAATTTAAGAGAGACATGACTGTTCGGGGCTCAGGAAGGTCTGACAAGAGGGAGCAGAAGTCATCCTGACTGTACACCTTTGGCCAAGGGGACTGTAATTCTTGGATCCAGCTAACACAGGCTATTTTAAGAGAACAACTTGGCCTCTTTACAGTAAACTTCTTCGGGGGAGAGTTCATTGCACCTAGCAGGCCTCAGCCAGTCTGGATCAGCGTCTGACATTTGAACTCGATGCTCTTAACGCATTTGTCAGCTATACGTATACACAGCCAGATACTAAATGCTTCGATAGCTTCACATTTCCAGGCTATTCGACAAAACCTGATTCATTATTAGCTTTTAAATTAGGCCCCCATATATATGTGGTTTACTAGTATTTCAGTGACGCTACAAGCGTTGCGTGTTGCAGGAACACAACTGCAGTAGCATTGCAGTCACAAGAGCAGCTACTGAAGTTACCGGCACCCGCTGCAACAGTCTGGGGAGTATCGGAGTGGAATTTTACAAATGACAGTTTAAAGAGTTATGGTTGCCTAAAGAACAAGGCTGGAAAATTTGCAAAAATCTGTTTTCAATTATTGTATTCTTTTTTGTTCAGCTTTAATTCCTCCAGAGGAATTTCAGTGCAGTACCTTAGTTGTTCCTTTGTAATCCTGCATTCCTGTTGCTTTATTAAATACCTGGAGTTATAATCTTGTTTATGAAATCATTATTATCTCTCCAGTTGCAAATTGCAGCATTACGTAGAGGAGTGATTATGGCATGAGGCATGGAAAAATTGGATATGCAAATGGAGCAAGTTAAGCATGATGATGGTTCAGTCCCATAAAGGGTGAAAAAGCCATCACTTTGCTTTTCAGTTGAAGTATTCAGATTTATACCAACTTGCAAACTGACCCCATCTTTTTTATATAAATGCTCCAAGTGGCTGAAACAAAACAAAGAAAAGAAAACAAAAACAAACTGTCCCAGAAAATGTATTATAAAAATAGATTTACTCCTATAAATAGAATACTTTTTCTATGGTTCCAGAGCAGAAGAATGCATCTTTAGAAAGAGTAGATGCAGTAGTCTAGGCACTTTCGTTACTGACTGTGTAAAGGCAGAATTTTTAAAAACAGTCATCAACTTCTGGTTTTGCGTGTGCAGTATTAAATAGTAAGTGAAACCTAACATATATACGTGCTTTTTTGCTTGAGGTTACTTTGGAGAAATAAAAACTTAAAAAATTAAAGATCAGCTATCAAAATCCTTACCTAAAATGTTTGATCCTCAGGGGTAACTACTTTGCTGGACTAAAGATTGTTGCCATGTCGCATTCTCACCCAGCTGCCATGCAGTCGAGCTGGCCTTATCCCGGAGTCTCTCTGCCAGCCCTGCACGCATTCCCGTCTAATCCAAGTAGTAGGCAACCTCATTTTGAGACGGCCTTTTTTCCCTCGCCTTGTTTTTAAGTGTAGCTTTAATGATGGGTTGCTTTGGACTCTTTTATGCCTCAAAGGGGAATAGGGGAATATAAACAATAAATGAATCTTATTTTCTTGCTAGCATCTTTCCCAGGCAGTGGTGTTAAAACTGTGGCTTGTGTTCCCCAGCATTAAGAGGATTGTTGACCAGCTTTCAGAGTTGACAAGGTCACTTGAGGTACTGTGACAGGGCATTTAGGTACAGTAGTTGATCCTGTGTAATGTTAACCCAGGAAGCTGGGGGGGAAATTGGGATGATCTTTCTTCTGATTTTTCTTGCCTAATTAAGGGTGTAGAAAAAGCAGGCATTGCAACATAACAAAATGTAATTACTGAGATGTTGCCTGGCATGTGTCTACTAAGCAATTGCACCTCCCCCCCTTTTTAAAATAAATATATTTTAGTGTCTTTTTGAGCAGTTTAAACCTTTGAACAATTCCACTGGTCATGCACGTATCACGGAGGGTACAGCTGTATGTGTCAGGGAAGATGTGCAGAGTTTACATGCTGGCTTGCCCGGGATTGCAGCCCTGTGCGGAGTTCCCTCTGTCACTCGCTGGTGCCAGGATCCAGAAATATCGGGCAGGTTGGGCCAAGAGGAAGTCGGAGCTGCCCTGCTGAGGGAAGGAGACGTCTGGAATTCCTATTCCACCATTCACGGCCCTAAAAAGGGAGTTGTTGTTTTTTTTTTTTTCCCTTTCTAATGCTGCTCTGTCCCGTATTTTTGCTCTGTTGCCTGCGGGAGAGCCAGAGAAGTGTGTTTCGGGGAAGTCAGTGGGGCCAGCAGATCCAGATGATGTTGGATGCTGACATGGAAGCAGCTGTGGCACTTGGTGCACTCACAGAACACCATAGCTGTTAATTCGATAAAATAGCTTTTCCAATTGAGATATCCATCCTGGGACAGCTGATCTTTTGTACTGCGCAGCCCAGTCACGTCTTTAAAGCAGCAGCAGCACCAGAACTTCCTGGAGGGTGCCTGCACTTCACTGAACAGTTTGGCAGCTACAGCATAGGCCTGAGGGATACTTTCAAATTTCCCTGTAATTAATGAGCACCTCTGCACTTATGGCAAATTACAGTGTCTGATGTAGAATGTTGACCTACAGCTGCCCCATGCCAAGTAGCCTATTTAGACCTATTTATTTCTAAATAGAGCCTGTAAATGATAATGGGAAACTTCACTATTGATTCATTTACTCCTAAATGCTTCCTCTTTCAGGTATTGAAGTTGAAATAATTTTCCATAATCCTATATTTAGGCTGATCCTTAGATTTATTATATATTTATTATGTGAAAATTCTCAAGCTATTTAACATTCTTGTAAAGCCGAAGAAATTAGGCATGGAAAGGACTTGTTTGATCTTGTCTTGTTGGTACACAGCCTTTCCTATAGAGCACTGATAATCTACTCTACTTCTAAATGTCCCAAGTAATGAAAAACCTTCCACTTTTCAAAAATGTTGGACTGCCAGAAGTTTCAATGGCTTTTGCTACTGCAAGCTCTTGTATAATCACCTCTTTGCTGTCACTGGTATGCTTATTTTGACATTATATGTCCTCATTTTTTCTGTCTCTGTAATTATTTGGTTTTCTTATTGTGTTTGTCCATTTTTCTGAAACTAGATTAATTCTGTGCTCAGACTGCTTCCAAACTTCTAGCACCTTTCTTTGTTTCTCTGTTCTTATGGAAGTACATCAAACATCTGTTTCGTGGCTATGCACGATTTTCATTCCCTTCCTATTCTTCTTTTAACAAAGATTTTAAATAAGATGGGGCTCTCTTTCTGACTATCTCCTTTCCCCAGAGTACTTCACTAAATGAGTAGGTTTGGCTCGGGAGGTGATTGTTCATAATTTTCATACGTTACAGTAAGTTTTCAATCCATATAATAACTTCAGAACCGAGTCAAAATAATGCTGCACATGCAGAATTTTATGAGAGTTTGTACTAAGTAGTTTGCCAGAATCTAAATATACAACTTCTATTGTTCTATTAATACTGTAATTCTACTTGATATACACCATAGATGTATCTAGTTTGTCAAAAAATATCTGCACTAAAACAGTAATACTAATTGGTTCAGGCAGCTCAGTTGTCTCCCTTATGTGCTTTGATTTTGTTCTGTTAATTTTTTACTCTGTAAACATTAGTTTGGATTGTTACTGCCAAGATTACTCTTCCCTTCTTTCCGGAAGATTTATATCACATTTATATTTTTCCATTATTCTGATCTCTCGCCATTTGTCCTTGAATTTTTAGAAATAATTATTCATGTTTTGGAGGGCTTGTTAGATAATTCACTAAGAGTTTTTGTACAATTAAGGACGGTAGGTTGTGGATAATAATTTTAAGCTTGACCGAAAGCCCATGGAAGCCAAGTCTTCTAAGGCTTAAACTACTGTATTAATTTTACGGAGATCTGACTCTCTTTCTTTGCCGCTGATTTTTTGTCTCACCTTTCACAGAGGGCAAGATCATAGGTTAAAATAATGTAAATCAGCATAGGTCCATTGAAGCCTATTGTGCCTTTTGAGGAACCAGCCCTTTAGGGTTAGGTGCCTTCCTTTCCCTATATATGCTGTTGGGATAAGAACTACTTTCCTCACAGGAGTGTTTAAGGCTTAATTTTTTATAGCATATGAAGTGCTCAGAGATGTTCGGATGAGGGATGTTGTGAAAATGCAAAGTAGAATTATTGTTGATAAATTATTTAAAATATTGTGGTCCATTGAGAAAATACTAGTTTGTAGGCAGTGAAGTGGTTAATACGATTGCATCTCTTACAGGTTTCACCAGATACACTCACTCACTTACAATGGATAATTGTTAGCTCTTGTTGTGCAGATGCTGTTGCAGATGGAGCCCTGTACCTGCATGCATAGCAAATGAATTAGACTGGCAATCCCCTTTATAAAGCATAAATATGTAATTTGTTCAGCTGTTGTAATTAAATATGTATGTGTGAAACAGCCACCATTCAGGTCATTAATGATGCGCCATGCCAAATTAGAGCTTACAGACAGTAATGTACATTGTTGTGCAATGAGGGAATTGCAAATAACATAGCTAAGCCTTTCCTAGTAAAGTGATGGATTCAGTGGCTTTAAAAGGAATATTTATATTTCCAGCATTTTGATTGCTTCAGTCTATATTTACATTGATGCTCAATGAAAAAGATACAATTGGATGAATTTTTTTTCTGTATTTGTTTTATACTCTTTGAACATGATAGAATACCCATTAGGTATGTGTCACACGACATTTATTGGGTGTAACATTTCATACCCGTTGGTAATATGCTGAATATGTTGCTATGATCATTCTTAAATATATAGTCAATTAAGATCTGGTAAGTACCTTTTCTTCTGCATAACGTAGACAAACACCGTATCAAAGCACTTGGACAATTTTAATGCTTTCCATGTATCTGCTGTTTAATCTTTGGACTTCAAAGATATGACTAGTAAAGGAATCCTCACTGTGGTAAACAACGTATATATTTCCATAGAACTCTGCCTGATAGAATAATTGTTGTAATGAATTAAGCTTGCCAGTGTAGTGGGGGTTTTTTAAATACATGATGACTTAAACATCAGGCTTGCTTTCTTCTGTCCACATTCTTTGTTTCTTTCTTTAGATTTACCAGAAAAAGGTAATTGTGCTTCCAAAAAACCGCCTTGAATCTTCTTGAAATAACAAAAAGTTAACAGGCAGCTGTTGTTGCACAGCAGCTAACAAGCAGAATGAAAAATCATAACTCACAACACCTTAAATGCATCTTAAACGATCCTTCCGAAGTGTGTCTTCTCATCTGTTTAAAACAGATGAAGGTTTAACATACATTTTGTTTTGACAGTCGGTTCCAAGTATACAAGGGCTAATCGTCTTGACCTTTCGGACAAACAGGGCAGCAGAAGGAAGCATCTCAGAGTTAATTCTGTCTTGTTCACAGTGGGAACAGAACATTCCTCTGTGATCCTCTTTCACATGATTCGCTTGGGCCTCCTGGAAGCCCGTCCTGATACTATTAGTGCTGGGCTTCTTAGGTCTAAAGGAGATCGACGGCACTGACATCACCCACCACTTGCAGGCTGCTGTCAGCTTTGAGAAGGCACGCAAATTTGTTAAGACTAATATTAAAGAAGAAAATTTCATAAGAAATTTTCTGTATTACTCATTAAATTTCAAATTTTCATCAAATTTTCTCTATTAACTCCCTTGTATTCAATAAGAAAAGGGAGTAGGAAATGGGATTAGTTGATATTTGGGGGGCTTTACAGTGAATTTGCAACTTTTTAAACCTAGACTAAGAGCGTAATAAGGAGTAAAGATTTTTTTCCAGTTTAGAGCTACAGCAAACTATGTAACTTGCTACATATCGTCTACCTCTATAGATATACCCTGTGACAAAAGTCAAATATTTCAGTGGCTTAAATGCATACATTAAAGGGAACACCAGAATAATTATTTGTACAACTGTCTTCACATTTTACTTAAATTATAATATGAAGACTTTCTCACTTTTTTCTTTCCTTCATTTCTTCCTTCCTTAGTAACTCTACTTTATTTCTTTTTTCAAAACGTTTTCCCCAAAATACAGTTTTTCCTGTTTGTTCGTAGTAAAGTCTGCTTCATTTATGGCACGAACAAGTGAGATTGCAGCGTCTTGGCATGTTCATTTCCCGCATTTTAACACTACAATTATTGGTGTATTGGGAAGCTGTTTCAAGGATGACCACAACGATAACAGCCCTGATCACAGCCAGGCCTCCTGTAGGGTTCCCCTAGTTTATTTTTTTCCTCCTTTCTTTACCTTTCTGTAGTGATTTTATGATATTGAAGCTGCTGATTCATGAGTTGAATTACTTGGATTTAGCTACCCTTATTTGGTGAAGACTCTAAGTAATGTTTGGTTTGGAGGGTGGGAAAGGGGTGAGAAAATTTATTTTTGTATCCCTTAAACAGCATTGCATCACCAACTAGCGCTGTATATTTCAAAATCTATTAATTTTTGCTGCTGAAAGACATCCCGTATGCGACCGCTTTTCCGTTGTCTCTTTCCAGCGCGCGCAGGCAGTTGGCTGTGCAGAGGAGTAGCTGTCTGCAAGCTTTTGTGTGTGAGCGCATTCGAGTCCAAGATAACAGCTCAACCTCAGAAACGGGGCCGGGCAGAAAGCGCCTGAACTAACTGGTGGCATTATGGACGTTCACTTAACGAAGGGTTAATGCCTTGGGACCACATGGAGGACACATTCCCCTCGTGCCACAGACCCTCATGCCAGGCTGTCAGTGCAGGCAAGGGCGAACAGACATGTTAAATAAATTAACCGTTTCCTGGGAAGGGTGGCAGGCGCGGGGGGGGGTGGTGGGGGGGTTGGGGTGGCGGCTGGCCAGGTACTTTGTGATAAGCGCCCGTGGGCCGGGCCGAGGCGAGCGGCTTGCTCACTGGCAGTCACTGCTTTGGCCAGTGCTGCAGTAAACACTTTCCCTTGGATGCTGGTTTTCTGTTGTGTCTGGCAGCCACAGAGGGCTGCTTGAACTTTAGCCAGAGGCAAATATTTATACATCAGAGCATGCAGTGTTCAACGGGTCCGGCCTGTGAGCGCGAGGCGCGCGGCGTGGTTCATTGCTGGAAAGGAGGCATCCTTAATTGCGCCCGCGATGTGGCGAAGCGGGACCATCTTGGGGGTCGCGGCAGCTTTTGCGGCAGCGCGAGCTTTGGGAACCTGTGAAAACATTGCCTTCTCCGTGCTTGGTAGAGGGGACATCCTGACGGGAGCCGTGTGTGCCTTCAATTCCTGTTGGAAAGTTTACAGTTAATATTTTCCCTGGAACGCTGTCAAGCTTTTGACAGTGCCTGAGTGTATGCTGAGCTGTGAAATTGAGACGCAGAGAAAGTTGTGATAAATCTGTTTCTACTCAAATCTGTAAAGGTTTATAAAAACTTCAGCGGAGGGGGAAGGAGGGGGAAAAAAGAAAAAAAACGGGGGGGGGGGGGAAAGCCC
>JAVKLA010000090.1:3950104-3984393 GCA_034782735.1 Sagittarius serpentarius | reverse complement strand
TGGGCTCGCCTCGCTGGGCGCGCGGCAGGTCCGCCATTTTAAGAATGCAGCGAGGGGCGAAGCTCTCCGCTCCTTACATGGCGGCTGCCTCGGCTGCGGGGCCGGCCAATGGGGCGGGCGGTGCCAAGTCACGTGACGTGCCACGACGGCACTGACAGCCATTTCCTCGTTTCTGAAAAACTTTGGTACCTCTGCGGAGCGCTTTACCTTGTTTTTGGTGCCAAATGTTCTCTGCCGCATGTGTCTCGCAGACTGGCATTTGTCCATAAAGTTATTTTAGTAGGTAAAAAGTCTCTGAGCACTTGAGCTCTGTGCGTTCTTTATGTAAAATGGATTTCCCTTGCTGGCCTGGGGCCAGGAGCGCGGAGCACGCGCTGGGCGAGGGGAGCGCTTCTCTGCAGAGGAACTGGTGGACTGACACACTCTAATTTTTTGGCTCCTGACCAGACAAGCTAGATGGATGCCAAAATTCAACAAAATAACACATTATTGTGTAATAGGAACAGTGCTCAAAGTGAGCAAGAGCTCACAGGAACTGAATACGAGCACTTTTTTCCCCTTTTTTTTTTTCCCTTCCTTTCTTTCCCCTTGTACAGCAGAAGCTCAGAACTGGCACTTTTAATATACGGCTTCAATGGAACAAGGAATAAATATAACCACAATGTAAAGAATGAGGAATCATGTATAACCGGGAAGACGAAGGGGGAATGAAGACGGGGAGGAGAGAGTGAGGGAGGGAGGGAGCGAGACAGAGAGAGTTAAAATTACTTTTGTGAGACTTCCTTCAAACATGCTCCATAGTGCTCAGGGCTGGTTTAACCCTGTCTTCCCTGCAGCAGATCCCCAACCTGCTGCATGTATCCTGCTTTCTCGTTTAATCCCTATCCCCTTGAGAAACAAACAAACACACATTAAAGGCAGCACCCAGAGCTGCATGCCTCTGAACTGGGGCCATCAGAGGGGTTGGAATCAATGCAAAAAAGTCTTTCTAGAAAAAGCCTTTTTTTTTTTTTATGGTGTGTCTCTGAAAGAAGGAGAACCTACGTGAAATACTGGTTTTCCTCCTCAAATAATCAGCATTACCTGGGTTTGTCGTTACTGATCTTACACTGTAGTAGCGCCTCTAGCACCAAACCAACTTTACAGTAATAAATTAATGAAGCTTCCCTGAGAAGGTAAGCAACATTCCGTAGCTTCATCTGCAAAATGCAGGTGTCTCCGGGGCTGCACATGGCAACTCTTGGAAAGCGCAAAGCAACACAATAGGAAGTGAAAACTAACACAGCCTATGGAAACTGCAAGGGGTCGTTGGGTCAGCAGCATGTAATTACAAGACTTGTAAGCTGGCCAGGACAAGTATGCCCATCGTGTCAGAGAAACACCATGTGCCTACACCTATTGAGAACTTTCTGGTTTCAGAGTGGTCTGTTAACATCTCCTGGTCCTCGTGCCGGTGAGTAGACCGGGGGGAAGAGCATTCCTGGAGGGAGTGTGCAGGTCCGGAGAGCAGAGCATGTTCCTGGGTGGACTCTGCGGGCCAGGGCTCGTCTCCCATTCCCACCGAGCGGTGGTGGACGTGCTTGCAAAGAATTGGAAATGACCTTCCTCAGCCCTGAGACTGCATCTTCCCAGAGCACAAAATAATGGGCATAAACGTTTTCTACCCTCATTTTTTTCCTACCCTCTACATCTCATAGAGGCAGCTTGATTTCCCCCCAAACGGATCAAAATCCATTGTAGCACAGGCCAATTACTATCCTCTTAGTGCTCCCATTGGATTTATCCCTCTTATCAACCCTGTATATTCCTAAGACAGCTACTGCTGCAGTAGATAAACACCAAGATCTAAACCAGAGACCTTACTGGGATTGCATCTTGAAATCTGTCTAAAGAGGGCAAATACAATAAGAGCATGCACGATTCTCATGCTGTAGCTCAGATTTGACCTGCCAAAGAGAAATAAAGGACCTGTGTCTTCTTGTTACTTTATTAAAAAAGCCTACCATAATTTTTTTTTGAGGAATATGGTTGCTAGATTTTTCACTTGAGGGATGCAAGTAGCCACAGAAGGTGCCGTTCTGGGTTGAATCCCGGTTGTGCTATGCACCACTCCTTCCTATTGTCCCTGCTCCGAATTACTCACAGGCGAGAATAAACCAAGGGTAAACAAACAGGTTTGGTGTGTTTGTGGTCTTGGGGAAAATAAACTGTATTAATGATATGTTATATTATTTAATTTGGATTTTTTTATGCCTTATCAAGTACAGAATAGAAAATGCAAAATAAATAGTAAATAAAAAATAATGATATGGGAGTTAGAATCATCGTGGTGTGCAGTAACATTAAGTGTGGCAGTAATTATGGTTTGGACTTTCCATGTAAAAAGCAGATTTTTTTCCTCATAACTGCTTTTATATCCTTCTGGAACAAAGTAAAAAAATCTTCTGGCAGTTTTTTAATTGAGGTTTTGTAGCTTTAGTGGTCTAACGCTATAAAGAAGTCAACCCTTCTGCCAGTTTTTTAAGGCCAGATAAAGGTTTGACATCATGTTAAATGCGTGTGTTTCTCTGTGTACGTGTATCCATACACTCGCTCCCTTTCTCTTTCTCTTTCCCTTTCTGTCTCTGGTAGGGGGAATAGGAGACCTTCAGAGCAAATATTATTACAGGATTCAGAAATTTAAAATAAGTTATTCTTCCCTCAGTGTATTTGGATTGTTTCTCTCTGTGGAGCTGGCTGGGTATACCTGTGGTATTACAAAGTGAACTAAAGTGCTAAGAGGACATTTCTGAGAATCTGTTTATGCAGATTACAGTTACCATGTAAATGACGGAACCACTCCACTTCCATAGATAACTGCAGCTCTGTAGAGCGTCCGCTGCTGCCCCACAGTTGGCTTTTCAGAGCAAACACTTTCTCCAGCGAGCAGGGAAATTCCTGGGACTCTGCATGCCTGCTCTGGAGCTGTGGTTTTACGGCCAGGAGAGCGTCAGAAGTTAATACAAATTACATGAGCTTTACACCCGGAGACTTAACTTGCCTTGGGTTACCATTTTGGCACATAAGGTTCAGGGAACATCCAGCTTTGCAATGTATCCTCTCTGTCCGGTGTCCAGCTTTGCAGTACATCCCTCTGCATGATGTGCTCTTCCTCAGGAAAGACCTGGCTTTCAGTACTTTAAAAAAATAAGCAAGCTATCAAAAAAACCCAAACACCCAAACCAACAAAAAAGCAGGAAATAAGGGGTGAAAAAAATAACTTGTAGGGAAACACAGTGCTATAGGTGGTGTGCCCTGTCTCTGGGTAGCATCTGGGCAATAATCTGGCACAGTTAAAGCTGTTATACAGTGCGAGTGTCACAGGAGTATCATTGGACCAGTGTAACTCCATCATCTTTAGAGATGAGTTTGCATGGATGTGATAGGAGACTATTGTATTACTTCTCTCTTGTTTTTTTTTTACATGTTAATGTGTTCTTTTTTACTTAAAAAAACCCCAACACTTTAAGAACTGAAAAAAAGCCCAGGTGCAGTAACAATAGCTGATCCCAAACAAACAGTAATTCGCTCTTGCCACTCTGCAAAGATAAAGCATGTCATGTACATTAGCAAAAGATAACTGACATTAACACAGTAGGCAAGGTGATTACGTACCACACTATTGACTCTGTGTGATCATTATTGCTATTTGGTGGGTTGCTTAAGTGGGTACCTGAAGGTTAAGTAATAACTGTAGTAAGAATGAGAGGGAAGCAGAGAGAAAGAGAGAAAGGAAAAAGAAGATAGAAAACATTGACACAAGGTTAAAATGGAGGAAAGTGGATAAGTGGGGGTGTGGATGTCTGAGGAGAAAGGTGAGGTGGCTACGCCTTGGTAAGTGATATTTAAGGGCTGGTGGCTGAGTAAATAATGCATACGGTTCTGGGGTTTTCTGAGATTTTTATGTTTGTAAAATAACAGAAGTAAAACACAACTTTGGGGTAAACCTGTGACAGTTAAAGTAAAAGCCAAAAGAGAATCACAATCACTTTCTAAGTTTTCCGAGAGGTGTTCTCTCTCCCTGGCTTTAAACAAAATCCTAGAGAGTGCAAGGTTGAGATATAAAGCTTTGTAAAAAAAGTAGCCTTCTTTTAACTCATCTGAGTTTTTGTGTGAGCCTTTGAAAACGCTTTGTTTGTTTTCATACTCTGAGTGTGCATAGCCAGAGAATTCATGAGTCTTAACACGGCTCCGATCCAGCGCTGAGATGGAAATCAATGACACCGCTCTCACAACCTGCAGTTAAGGGTGCTCGCAGGGCTTAGTTAAGCCATTGACAGCAACTCTTTGGGGTGGCGAGCATCTTCCTGGTCGTGTGGACTGTGTAACGTTCTGTGGGCATTACTGCTTTGTGGTGAAATAGTAACTATATTCTGGAATCGATGATTAATGCCAGCTTTTCCTCTGGATTGCATTTCTGACATTATAATATCATGCTGCAGAATCAAGTTTAATTTCAAATTGTATTAACCTATTTACGAAACATATCAAGGGGACATTTTTCAAGGGAATAGTTCCCTTCTTTATATAGATTGAGAAATAAAATACTTCTTTTAATATTGCGTTCTCCAGGCACTAGGGCTAACTATTTCACTGAAATTAATATCTAAAAGGGAGTCGTTGCAAGTTTTATATTGACACGCAGAACGTAATGTTATGGCTTTTTAGGGTGAATATGCACAAAATATGTATGTGCATTCCAAACTAGCTAATGGTTTTGCAACTGGTGAACATAAATTTTAATATCTATACTTCCCAGCTTGTAGCAGTGTTGTCTGAAGTCTGGGATGACTGATGTTAATCTCCAACTTGTTTGTGGCTTTCCAAAAATGAACTTGAAGTAGAATAAAATGTGATGTAATTCCCATTCATATTTAAATTTGTAATAGAAAGTGCTCTGTGGGATCTGTCTGATATAATACTGCTTAGCAAAACTTCAAAAATATAGCTGTATTCTTGCATTGCAAAAGGAGGAGTATGCACATGTTAGCTGTTAATTGCGTCACTATTCTTAAGGCTTGCTCTTAGATGCCTCCTATATCATAAATCCATCCTCTTGTGCTCTGAAGTTCAGAGTTTTCAAACATTAAGCAAACCAAAAGAAAGGTGGAGGTAATGGTGCCATCTCAGTTTCTTCATGGGGAGCAGCATTTGGGGAATGATGTCTTATTGAGACACACGTGAGAACTCTAGGATTTCATTTTTACTATCTCTCTGGAGTTAGAGTGAAATTACACAAGCCTCGTAGTTGAGAATTTTATAGGTAATCCCTTTGAAGACAGAGGATGAAAGCCTGGCTTCGCTGAAGGAAAGAGGAATTTCTGCTGTTGATCTCAAGCTGGCTCACAAGTCGCTTCCTTGGTCTGTCTGTGGAGTAAGACATTGTGCAGTGCAGTGCTTCCCGGTAGATCTGAATCCATGGCTTTTGTTAGGCTAAAGCACGTTTCATGGCAACATAATGATTTGGAGCCAAATTTCAGAGATGCTGAGCCCCCCTCCTTTCCCCCCACAACTTGCATTCAGGTCAGTGAAGCTCAGAGTCGAACCCTTCCAAATGAGCGGCGTATCAGATGCGAGTGAGGCAACGGCTTACGATGTGCAGGAGTTTATTGGGTGTCTCTCTTGCGCTGTAGTTTTATCCATGAGCGCTGGATTTGTTTGAGAGCAAACAGAGACGCGCTAATTGATGAGAGTGTTATGCAAATAAAAAAGAGAAATGGGATGGGTAAAATAAAGGAACTGTAAAACACTTTATTATGCCTGGAAAGCCAAGCTAATCCCAGAGGAATTCTGCTAGGATAAAATGTTAGCTGCTTTGACATTTTAAGCCTTTAAGAGTTGCCTTGGAATTTTCTTTCTCGTTTGCTTTTGTTACTTTGTTAGATTAGTCTACAGAAACGCAGCTCACATTTTTCTTCCCTCTCTCCTTTCCTTCCCCCCCTGGCTGAAGGTAACTCAGCACATGCTTGGCTTGCAGTGGAAATGAAATGGTTAAGCGAGTTGAACCTCAGGTGCTTTGTTCTTGTGCTGGATGCCTGCTGCTCCGGAGGCAGGCAGAAACTCCTCGCACTGAACTGCACTGCTCCTGCCGAGAGCCGAAGACGTTGCTTACCCTACAAGACCACAAAATAAGTGGCTGCAGTTGAGTAACCTGAGTACGCTGCAGAGGCTGAAGCAGAGCAGAAAGTGGGTGCATTAGCTCAACTCCTTTTTTGACCTTTTCTCGCACTGTTTCTTCCATGTTTCATGGGCTTTATCCCTCTTTCACCTCAGATGGGTAGGCAGGCAGGCTGCTTTAATGAAAGCAATACTGTGTCAAGAGGGATTGCTGGCAGAACCCTTCCCAGCCAGTCTGACCTAGCACCTCAGCAATGTTCTTGGCTTTGGCCAGCAACAGCTTGAAAACCCAGGTCTGTTTCTGAATCCAGATGGTGGTGCGTTGCCATATGTCAACAACACATGTCATCCTGATTAAAATTTTAACCACATCCATTCTGCCATCCTCATAAACCGTCCTCAGCCCACTGCGTGGCAAAGGCTCCTTCCACGCTGATCCTGTTCCTCCAGCAGAAACGCGCTGTTGGCATCAGTGCAGGCAAAGCCATTACTTCTGCGGTGATACCTGCCTTCCCATCCAGCTTGTTGCCTGCAAGTTCCACCTGTGAGGGCGTGTTGTCCTTATTGGCACTGCTGGAGCAAGGGCTTTGCTTCACCTACATCCAGAGTATGGGCTTTAAATGTTGGAACAGAAAAGGAAGAAAAAAATACCCCCCAAACCTAACTTACTTAATCACTTGTTAGGGCCTGTTGAGTTGTCTGTTAGGAAGTGTCCTGCCCAGCCTTGGAAAGAGAGATAACATATTCCTGTTGAAACACAACCTTGTCAGATTGCCACTGGAAAACATTTTGAAGTTGCCGATGTCCTGAAGATCAGCCCTCGCTGTTCTGTAGCTGGGGTGAATGCAGCTCTCTTTACCTTGAGTTCTAAGCTCTAAGGTGTTGCCCTTTCCCTAAGCCATGGATGTGAATTTCCATGCCTCCTGGGGCAGGGAAATGCCCTCCAAGGGATTTGCATAGAGAAGCTCATGTGCTTTTCCCTTTGTTCGAAGAGACGGGTACCAGTGAGCTGGAGGGACATGGCATGCTGCGGGCTACTGAAATCAGACCTGGAGACTCACTCTGGGCAATTGTTTGGGGACTGGGTTAATTTGTGAAATGGAAGTGGTTTCCCCAGCTGTGCCTCTCGGTTCTTCCATATTTTAGTTTGGTTTCTGCAACAGCTTCCCCTCTGTCTGTAGGTAACGCTCACGTAACATTTATCCCTTTGGCTAATTTCATTCCAGTATGACAGACAGATAAAAGCTCTCAAAGACACCAAGTTTCTACCTTTTTTCGTTGGAAATGGTGGCTGAGCAGGGAAGAGACACCCCCATCCATATCCTCCCAGGAGGAACGCTGGCAGGGTGAGCCTCACCTTTGTCTGTCCAGTGCGTCCGTCAGCAAGCGCAGAGCTTGGAAGCAGCCACACGCAAACTGCCTCTCGCTCCTCCAGATGTGAGGGCCAGAGGTCGGGAAGGGAGGAATTGCAGGGAAGGGGAAGATGAATCATAAAGGAGTTGGGGGAGAAGCGCAGGATGTTGCCCTGGGAGGAATGAAGACATGCGATGCAAATCCTCAGGAAACGAGGCTTTGTTTGCTCTGATGCTTGTGGAACAACTCATCTTTCTGAGAAGAAGAGTGGCGACAGAGGAGAGGAAAGAAGCTGAAATGGCTTCTGATTATTAAATATTTTCTTTCATATATGTATATTTTTTCCCACCTCTTCGTAGTGTGGTGGATATTACAACCACTTTTTGAGCTCTCTTCTGGTAAGGCATACAAATGTAGTATTGAAGTATCTGGTTCAGAGCTTGTAGAAACTGGGAGAAATTGGTGGTATACATCAGTTATCCGTATCTGAACTTGTTTACAGACTTTATGGCCTGGGAGAGTTGTTTTAAAAACTGTGTTGCTCCTGCACCCAAGGGGAATCTGGGGTGTTCACCTTCTAAACATAGGCATGGCTTTTGTGAGCAGTCTCCTAAATGACTGCAAGTTAGTTAAGGGGTATATTGTGAATCTTGCAAGAATGAACCTTCTAATTTCCGTTGGACAGAAGAAGAAAAAGATGTTTTGGAAGCCAAGGATGGTGAAGTGCTGACCTGCTTTAAGGTCTGGGACCACATGAAGCACTAACTTCCAAGCTTGGTTCTCTCCATCACAGAAACAAAAGAGGTATCCCTGCTCCAAAGAGGAGCCCAAAGGCAGCACTTGGACTGGAGGCAGGATTTTGGACAAGAACTTGTAGGGAATGAACTCGGTCCCCTACCTACTATTGCCAGTTTGATTGTATTTGTAGAGCAGGTACCCCCAACGGCATCTTCATTTTCACATTACAAGTCCTAGAGCTATAACATACAACCCTCTGTCTTTGTTGTGGTGCTGTCACAGCTATCTGCAAAATTGATGAGGTACCCGAAAGAAAAAACCCAAACAGACAGAACTTCTCTAATACATTGTGCACAACTGTCTGCGCAAGGAAACGGATGTATTTGGATCTTGTTTTTCTGGGCAGTCACATTTTTTCAAGACAATGCCAAAAGCATGCTTTCAGTTCTCTTTCAGCAACCGATTGCTGGTGGGTAGTACGCCAGTGTAGAGGGATGCTATTTATGCAGCAGAGCTCGTTGCCATTTTTTATTTAGTGTATATTTGTACCAGCTATTGAGTTAGATTCCTGGCTAGCGTAACACAACACAAGTCAGTTGGCTTCTGTGATTTCCATAGTTCAGAGTCTGGCACATGTTTTATTTTCAATATATATTGACTGTCCAGCCTGTTAAAACCCTTGCCACTAAACCTACGCTGTTGTGTAATACACTGTTGACTTTTTGCAGGGCTGCTATGAATAGCAATGGTGGAAATTAAGCACCTGTTAGGGTGACTTTCCTTACACTTTATAACGTCTGCTCTAATTTGATACAAATACAAAACGTAAATGTATTTCATAAAGTTAGATATGGAGTCTACATCTAGTGGAGAACTCAGCTTTTATGAAGTCTGATCCCAGTTTTGCCTTTGACCTGCTTGGGGGTTTGGGGACTTGCCTATGTTTCAGTTTCCTCTTCCATGAAATGGCAATAATGTGTGAAGATTAATTAGTCAGTGGATGTCAAACCCTGGATTTTGTAAATGCTGGTGTTACTGTTTCAAAAACTGCCTTTTCTGGGTTAAAAGGAAACAAGCCTGAGGATTATTGAAGTCTTAAGCAATATTGTTGGATGCTTTTTCAGTGACGCAAATACAGATCTCATTTTTAAAAAGATCAAAATGGACGTCAGTAGTAAATAAAATGGCTGGCCAATAACTTGCAGTGGTTAAAACAAATTTGATTAAGCATTAACTGTGGAGAAACCTTCTTAGAGGCAAGTACACTGTAACCCCTTGGCTTACGGCTTGTCTGCATTTCCAGAATATACATATATTTGCCAGTCAGTGAATAGCACGCTGCTGGGGTTGGCCCCTTCGGGGCACAGAGTTTGGGTGCTGCGCAATAGCAGTGAGCTCAGGCGAGATCTTGTTCCTTGTGTCCCAGATCAGGACACTTGAGTACATGAAAGTCCTGGTCTAATTAAATGTGTGAGCAATCATAGAATCATAGAATCATAGAATGGCTTGGGCTGGAAGGGACCATCAAAGGTCATCAAGTCCAACCCCGCTGCGGTGAGCAGGGACACCTTCAACTAGATCAGGTTGCTCAGAGCCCCGTCCAGCCTGGCCTTGAATGTTCCCAGGGATGGGGCATATTCCCATCCGAAATGCAAGCACCAAGCGGCTCTGAAGATCTCAGTATTAGATGCAGATGACTATGCCCTGCGCGAGTGCTACTCAGCGTGCCCGTGTCCGCCGGTGGGTTATCGCGGTCTGCAGAGAAAGGGTCTCAGGAGCAGTAAATGGAGTGTGGCTGTGGCTTTCAGTCTTGGCTGTAAGCGGTGAGACAGCCTCAAACTGCTCTGAGGGCTCACTTCCTTCTGATAAACCTCCAGAAACGATATATAAATAAAATCCATTGTCCCGTTTAAACTCACAAAATGTTGTAAACTTGAAGGAGAGGCCACCCCACCCTTCAAGCTAACCCTCGGGGACTTGTTTGTTGCGCATGTGCAGCAATAGGTGAAAAATCACATTATTTGTATCCCCTGCTTGCACTGGACTGTTGCACTTGCAGTCCTCACATCAGGCTTTTGGAGCCCAGCTCTGAAATTCCTGCCTTTGTGCAGGCTTTAGGCTCATTTCTTGTTTTCTCAGTGACGATATTTGTGGTTTCATTCTTACCATATTGTTTTCTTTAGCGTAATGAGATTTATCCTCCAGGTTTGAAAGGGAAATCCTCCTTTGGTTTTCTCAGAATTAGGTGTTTAGTCACAACAAGTCACATGCGTGTGTTTTTCATCGGTGGAGAGAGACGGATGCAGCTGGAGAAGACAGCTCCAACCCATGCTCAGAGCCATGTTTGGGATAGGAAGGCTGTTTGTCTGCTCTCTGTCCACTGGTGTCCTGGGAAAGCTTGGGGAACTGGCTTTGACCGAGTGCCTAGCTTTCATGTAGGTAAAGCTAGGTCAGGGACATCAACACAGGCAATGAAGGAGGCAGAGCTGTTGTACCTATCATATGTGCAGTTTATGACATGAAGGAGTTAAGTTTCCCAATCTGACACAAGGGTAGCACCCTGTTATTTGCTTAACAAAGATTTTTGTGTCTGCGTCTTTCTAATCCAGTGTGTTTTAAATTCACTGCAAATAATTCTTTCAGCTGTTTCCTAGACATCCTGTCACGCAAATGGATAAAACAATATAGCCAGCTCAGTGGAAAAAACAATAAATTATACAATAAAAATGTATACAGTGTACTCTTTGTGTTAGGGCCTGATTCGTCACAGTGTTACTCCAGTTTTACACCATTAAAACTTGGGAGTTTGCACGGTCAAAGAGTGGAGTGAGACAGTGGTGCATCAGGCCAGTAGCAGCGGGAGTATGCTGAAGTTTTAGAAACGATTAAGAACAAAATACCCATGAAATCATGCATATGAAGTTCATTACTTACTGGTAATGGTGACTTTGGTAATATTAACATTTATGAAAATACTTCTTCTTAGAACATTTTCATATGCATATTTAAAAACTGGAAATCCACTGTTTGCACAGGAATGCCATTAACGTCATAAATCAAACTGCACCATTAAAGAACATACTAAAAACTTGAGGAATTAAGAGAAAAGGTCTTTTTTTTAATCAATAAACCAGGGTAAAATTACTGTCCAGGCATATATATTAGTACTTCTGCAAGCCGTAAACAGCACGTACCTCTGTACAGGCAACAAATTTGGGTGCTCTCATTTTCTCTCTGGAGGTACTTGCTCTCTCCCCTAGTTACGTTTGGTATTGAGACTCCTGAATGCAGGCATGGGGCCAGGCACCTGATGGACCTCCAAGTAGAGGGTAATTAAGTAAGATGAAATCCTGACAATTTTTATGGAGAGCGAAACTCTAATGTACAAATTACCTGGGAATGCTGGAAGCTGATCGTCTCCGCACGGGATAAGGCTTTGACTACTGAAGCGGGGAGGTGCATGTGGAGGACTGTATCAGGTTAACATATGGCAGGTCACAATTTTACAGAACCCAAGAACGGGGCACGCAACACGGTGCTTTAAAAGATCTTTGTCCCAGTTCCAGTTTAATTTCCTCCCAACCCTCCATATACACACACAGCCCCTTTCGCATATGATCTCTATATAAAGAAAGGTGAATGATGTGTGTCGGGATGGCTGAGGAGAATGCTGTAGGGCCAGCCCAGGAGCCATAAGTAGGTGTTGCAGCGTGCCCCCGAGGCATTTCTTCAGGCTGTTGCAGGGATCTTCTGGGAGCCAGTGGGAGAGGTGACTTTCCAGGCTGAGCTGGGGCTCGATCTGTGCAGAAACAGCCCATGAGGTACTGGGCTGTGCTAATTATGGAGGTGAATATGGGTTGTGCAACCTCTCCAACAGGCTCCGGTCTCTGAATACCAAATTGGTTTCATAGGAACCACGGAGCAGCCACTGAGCGTTCGGTGTCAATCTGCTTGTGTTTAAGCACTGATGTGCCGCGAGGAGTTGGGGATTGGTGGCCCGGCGCCAGACCTGGGCTGCCAGAAGAGCTCAGAAGTTTCCTGATCCTGCTCCCCACCTCCCATCTCCGAAGGGAGCTGCCGCCTCTTTCCCATGACAGCTTTGTCACCCGTCCAAAAAGCAGGCATTTGTCAGGATGTTCTCTCCTTTCCTGTGATGGAAGAGACTCCGTTTCTGCCTTGTGGCAGGGAAGGAGTTGGGCTTTTGTGGTCTTCCCATGCACGGACCAGTTATTTTAGGGAATAAGCAGCAGCACAACCGTGCTTGGGACCGGGGCTGCAGCGCATGCATGCAAAGGTTCCCAGATTGAGTTGGGCTCATCTGCTGACATGCGTGTACAATGCCAGCATTCTGCAGGAGTGCATACGATAGCTGCCTTCATCCCCAGCCAGTTGGCTCCCTGAGAACCGATGCGTTTGCAAATATCCACTTAATCATTTTTTGCCACAACACAGGCCGATTTTCAGTGTATTCTCAAAGTCAGCACTTAATCCCCAAACCCCGACTGCACTTTTGCTCCTCTCCACACTCGCCATTTTAATGTTAGCCCACCCGGATTCACACAGGATAAAGAGGAAAGACTGCTTTTACTACATAAAAGTAGACATGTAAGTCTGTGTTAGTATAAACGCAAAATAGCAATGAAGAAAAGTGTTTAATTTTCAGACCAAAGATCCTAGAAATCTGTTTAATGGTAATCTCAATGCCTGAGCAGGTATCCCTTGCTCACGCCAGGACCAAATAACAGCCCAAGTGCATGGTGCACAGTCAGGCCCTCATTTACTAAATTATATAGTTCTCACTAATGTTACCTAGGTCAGTGGGTGAAGCAGCTGTGGGTTAGGACACTGCAAATCTAACAAGAATTAATGCATTAGTAATTCTTTTTAAGCCCGTAATGTATCCACAGCTTCCAGGGGAGGTATTTTCAGATAAGAAATGTAGAAGTTGGTTGTTATATTAAGCTGGCTGTCATTAATGGGAGCCTTTCTTACCGTCGTTTCCGATTGCATTAGTGGCAAATTCTGCTCTTTTAAAGATTAATGGTCTGAGTGTAATCTATAGCGGAAACGTGGCCTTGTGGTAGAGGCAGTGGCTGGGGACACCAGTAAGTTGGCTTTAGATCATGCCTTGGCCACAGACGTCCTGGGCACGTTGCTCAGGAAGGATCTTGGTACTTGGACTCGTGCTACGTGGCACGGACGTGTGCAAGTGGGCTCCGGGTGCTTGGGAAGCCTCTCTCACGGCAACTGGGGCTGAGAGTCTGATCCCAAACATGCATGCCTCAGTTTCCCTCCCTGCAAACTGGGAGTAAGTTATAACAGCAGCCTCCTGCAGAATGGTCTCAAGGAGTTATGTTAATTTCTGAGGTGAGTTGTCCAGGTTTCATACTGGTTATACTGGTGAGAGTGTGTATGCGCGTGTGTGTGCATATGACATATCCTCCCTTTCGATTTCTGAGATCTGAAAATTCCTTTGGCAAAATCCCTGTGGCAAAATGGTGTTTCAGACAGCCATGTGGGAATGATTCTCCTGCTCTGAGTTAACTGGTGTCCCAGGACTTGCAGACCCATATGTTTTGGGGAGGAATGGGTCCATGGCTGTAGCAAGGAGACTCCTTCAAGATTTTAAGTTGTTTGCTGGCTGCAGAGATATTCATGATTCAAAATGATGTGCTTCAGTTGACTGATGAACATTGTCTCCCAAAAAAGCTATTGAATACCAAGTATACTTTTCAAACAGGGTATAGAAAACTATCTGTATGCAGGCAGCCCCATAATTTTGTTGTAAACAAATTTATTCTCCTATAGCACACCTATGCTGTAAGTCAAGGTACTGTCATGTGGAAGGTGTCTAGGCAAAGATGCATTTGCAAGCTCTTGTTCCAACCTGCAGAAGGGCTCTTTAGGTGTTCCCAGATGGTGCTCTTATGAATCCCTCTCCAATTAAGTTAAATTTTTGCAGCACTGACTTGTTAATACGTCTCACTTCGCTGTCCCTTGTATTCAGAGTTCCTGTCTGCTTTTGGAGGTCCCTTCTTTTCTCCCTCATCCATCACAATGGTGTTTTCTTACATATGTGGAGTAATAAAAAGCCTATGCACCCCCCCAAATCATTAACCTAAGAGCTGTCATTAGAAGTGTGTATGTAGAAGAGTAGGGGAAGTGGCAATGGGAAAATGTGTCAGTGCCTCGTATTTCTCATTGTGTTTTAAGTACAATCATGCCCCGTCTTCTTCATGTAGGTGCAGTGTTTTTGTAACATAGAATTTTCATTAAGTTGCTGCCTTTGTTCATACCCTCTCAGCACAGGCAGATGCAGGGCATGGGATTGCAGCCGACTCTTGGGCTCCTCTGCAGTTGTCTGAAGGAGCCTTCAAGTTAGGCAGTTAATTTTGCCTGGTTGTTGTCCCCTTTACCCCACAGCGCTGGTGTAAGAGGGCAGTAACCTGGCTGAAATGGGGCTTAGTAACTTCAGTTGCGTAACAGATACGAGGAGCAAACAGGGTTTGGTGGTAAAAGGGACTGACATGCATTGCTCTGTGGGCAACAGTTGTGTTTTGCTCCTTGTATCAGAGCCCACGCCAGGCATCCTTGGCTTCGCCCCATTCCTCCTGGTCTCTTCTTTCGCCTTCCCTTTCCTCCTAATAAACTTAATTTCAGTGTTCACCTACTGTGTCCTCTGCCGGGCTCTGCGGAATGAAACCTCCTCCAGATCTGACATAGTCTGGCAAGCACTGCTGTCCTGGGGAACTTTTGACTTGTGAAATAGCCAAGTGTGGGGCCAGCGATGGCCGGGGACCCAGAGGAGCTGCGTGGCCAGGCTGGCGCAGCCATAGAGAAGTTTGTGCAAGATGGGGATGAGTTTGTAACACGGCTGCTCTGCAGGCTGCCAGCACTTCCCAAGGGCTGGTTTGGCAGCCTGGCCGTGCCAGGACCCTGGGACCTTCCCGCCGTGCCCACTGTCCCCCAGCCAGCGGAGGAGGCGGTGGCCGTATGCCACGCAGGGATTCCCTTTCCTTGGGGCTGCCAGGTTAAAGCAGCTTAGTTCCACTGAAGCAGAAAGTAGCGGCGTTATGGCGAAGAACTGGGGCCTTTCAGTGCGTAAATAACTAACACCGCATGTGGATTTGATTTTCGGCACAGAGGTTTCACGTCGGGTTTTTTTTCTTCACTAGTCCAGACCCAGGCCTGATCTGGAGCGGCAGCGAAGCTTGGCTGGGTACGAGGCTGTCCCTCCGCCAGTGAAGCGAAATATTTTCACGCTTTTATCTGTGTGGAAATTAAATGAGTTAATATGGTATTAAAAAAACCGTTTGTTTACATTGTTGTCCTCCTCTAGGGTAACAATCTACAAATTGATCTAAAAAGATTGTATTTGCTTCAGGGAAAAAAAGAAAATTGTATTAAGCCACAATCGCACCAATTATTGACCAGGGGGACCTGAGCTCTGGGTATCACTGAGATTATAATAATTATGTGGAGCTGGTTTTTAAAAGCAGTATCCTACGTGGCTCTGAGCATTGAATTAAACTGAAAGTTTTATAACAGACTTCTTCCCAGTTGCAAGTTGTAAGGTCTGGGTGAAGAACAAACAATAAACTAAAAAGTAATAGAAGAGAAAAAAGATAAATCCAAAGGAGAAGTAGAATAAGTGTAATCCTTCAAATTAGCATTTAAACTGAACCATGGCTACAGCAGAAACTTTAGTTCGAGTAAAAACATTATGTATTACTTCTAAATTTGTCATTTTGTGTACAGCATTTGTGTACTGGCAAAAGGCTTAGTGTTAAAGGCATTTCTGTCAAAACAACCCGTTGCTTTGGGGGACCTAGTATGAACTTTATTGGCAAAAGCATTTTTTATTTGTATAAGGTACAGTTACAGTAGAGTAGTTTGCCAGCAGAGCCGTACGAGGAATTTCTTTGCCAGGCTGACCTAGCCCATAGACCTTTTCAAAGTAATCGGTTGTACGTCGGCTTTGCTTTGCTCTTATTAACAGCAGAGCTCCTTGTGTTTCCAGAGAGCGTGGGGTTTGCACTAATTATTATACTTTAACTGTGGAAACGCGACGATGCCAAAGAGTTCAGTTGTGATCCTTTGCTCGCGCTTTGCCAGAGCCCTGCTGGTTAAGGCAGCCGAAGGCTGCTGCCCTCCGTGCCAGTGCACTATCGGGCTGCTCGGCGCCTGATCGATGGACTGGTGCTTTGCCACTGGAACCGCTCCCGTGAAAACGCACCAGCCTGCTCTGCAAGGTGCTGCGCCGAGGACTGGCAATGGGATGCGAATAGCAAGAAGACACAGTGGCAAACCTGGAAAGAAGCAGGATTTTTTAAAAAAGGAAAAAAAAAGCATAGTTTAAGGTAGTGGTGATTGTTTAAGAACATAGGCAGGACAAGGATCATACGTAAAGGCATCGTGTTTCCCTAAGCTGCCTGGTATAATGGGGAAAAATGAGACAATCTTCCAGGGACACAAATCAGTTAAAATAGATCTTTATATATCTCACTTCAGCCATTAAAACTTAGCCAACTATTACACTTTTTAATGTGGAACAGTGTCGCACATCCTTCGCATTCAAACATGCAAGCAATGTTTTCACCTATATGGTTAAGTAACCCAGTACTTTCTATAGCTGAAAGATCAGTCGAACAAAGTATCCATCTAATTAAATCTAATCAGTCAGTGCACAAGCTTATATTGTGGTCATCGCCTTGGTATGTACGGGAGGTTTTGAAGCAGTGAAGCAAGGGGCATGAGATTGAATAAGTGTTAGATGATGAAAGGCAGGGGTTAAAAACTTTCAAACTACAGTGTTAACATTTCTTCCCTGTCATCAGCTATCTGATATTTTGGTATTTTGAGGGGGGGGGGGAGAAAAGAAAAGAAGAAAAGAAAGAACAAATGAAGTATGCATGGCATCTAGATCCTGGGTACAATGCAGTGAGTGCTCTGTAAGCTGCAGAGCGTCTAAATTAGTCTATATGCAAAGTTAGTTGCATCCTAGTGTTTATAATAGAGGCTTCCATGCAGTGTAATGAGAGTACTGTTTTAATGATGGAAAGTAACACTTTTTAAACTTTTTAGATTTCTCGTGACAGACTCTGGATGTCTCAAGCAGGAAAGTGATCAGTCTCTTTCAAGACAGTTTTATGGAAAAAAAGGTTAAAGTTTGGTGTTAGGAGCTGCAGCACACAGAGCTGCATCTGATGTGAATAATAAATACTGTTAATTTCATCACTTATAACCAAATAAGCCCTCTTCACAGCAGAATAGCAACAGGCCCTTACTAATAATCTTCCTCAATGTCTTTTGGTTTCTGAGGGTGCTTCTAAAAGCTCACCCAGAGCTTCAGCAGCATGAGGACAGGCCAAGCCAAGGGCAATTTTTTGCTCTTATGCAAGTGGGCAAAACGGCGCTTCAGGGCAGACTTTGGCCATAAACTTGTTGCTCGTATGAACTCTGACCATGTGGCCAAAACAAACCTAAATAATGTTCGAGAGGTTGGGGCAGATTCTCGGTGCAAATCGATGCGGGTCTGCAGAGATAAAGAGCCTTCTGCTGGTGATTGATGCTGTGAGGTGGCTTGGCCCCTCCTCATGTCTCCGCTGAAATCCCAGGGAGGCTCACCCTGATCGCCTCCTTGCAAATCTCTTTCATTAACTTCTTCCTTCTCGACTCTGCGTTAAATGAGCCGGGGAAGCCTAATCCGGTGGTGTGGCCGAGGGCTGTGCTGGAGATGTTGCAAGGCTTCTTTTTGCTTCACGTCATAAGTGCTGTTTGCTGTTGTACCTCTCCAGGTCATCCTGCTCCAGACAGGTCAATAGAAACACGAGACTAATCCCATTCCATGGGTCCAAAAGGAATGGTGTATGTTTAGTCCCGTCTTTATCATTCTACCTGTGTTGGAGATATTTTCCTTACTGCTGGGTAAGCCCAGATGTACACCATCTGCTTGTCTTATGATCTTTGACATGATTGAGAGGCCACCAAAAATACCCGGTGATTGCATACTTTTCAACTGACTGGTATAAAAGGAGAAGATGTTAATAATCAAGCGAATAATATTTGCTATTTTGGGGCCTCCTGAAATTCTTGTGAGATATATTTTGAAAGTAGATGCTAAACATTGTGTGTGCATAAGCCTTTGCATATATCTCTTCCCTTAGCCATATGTTTGAATACACACAGTTTTACATGAAATGTAGCAGAGTCTATTTTAGGTGTGTTTGATAAACTCAATAGCCTTAGATTGGCTGCCATAGCCTGGTCTTGTCAGCCGTTTCATTTCTGACTTTCTGTGAAGTCGCAGGGTCTCGAGACCAAATATCTGAAATGTGCCTTATACCTCTTGGGTAAAAGTAAAAATATCCTTCTCTGTACACTTTTGAGCAAAATACTTCATCCATTACCGTTTGGAGAGAACTTGCCTTTGCAAGGCTGGAGCGCCTGTTGCCAGCGCGGAGATCAATGGGAGCCTGAGTCCCTCAGCATCTTGCCAGAGCCCCGCTCCAGATGTCCGATAAAACTCCACGGGGCTCGTGCTTTGAAAAGAGCGTGGGCTATGTGAATCTCTGTTGCAGTAATAAAATTGCACCTATTCCAGATCTTGTCTTCTCTGTCCAATTAGAAGAGCATGTTTTCTGCTTATGGTTTTTAAAAGTTGGCTGACCAGCTGGGTTTCATTCCTTTCTGCTTTTTTTTTTTTTTCTCCTTTTTATTCGGTATTTTTTTCCCTTTTTTTAATATATAACATTTGAATCGATGTTCAGTGCCGTTCTCTTTGATAGTTCATATGCTGGTTTATGAGCATGGCAAAAACAAAAGAGGTCAGCTAAAGGTTAAGAAAGACAGTTATCAGGCCTGTATAAGCGAGGTATTTTTAAGGCTCTGCTAATTGGCGGCACAGTTAAAGCATCATTCATAAAATAGTGTGCATTAAAATGACCATATCCATTTTTAAGAGTATGGAGATTATTGCTTTGCCAAAAGGATTGACTCCACCTTCTCATCACTGCCTTTATACCGGGGTGTTTTTCCATGGGAGAGAATAATTTTGGGCATTTTGCCTACAGTATCCAGGCTTATACCCCTTGCTATTTAACTGTTACAGCTGGGAAAATCTGGGACTGAAAATGTAGCTGTATAATATGGCAACAGCCAGGACAATAAGACAGGCAAATCTTTTAAATCTGTACTTTATAAAACATCTGTTAAAGAATATTAAGTCAGAAGTTCTGTTCACATATTTGCTGTGTTTCGCTTATTAAACTCAAACATTACAGCTTGCCTTATTTTTCTTAATAGAATTATAGGTCAGGCTTAGTAGAAAGATTTGAAAAAAAAAAATCCTGGTTTTTTAGCCTTCTCTGAAGCCTCTGGAGTAATGACCCATGCATACTGGCCCCAATCCCCAGCAGATTTTACAAGGGCTGCTGGTTATATTCACCTGGTTTGGAGGGAAACGTAACAGATTTTTCTCCTGATCTGTTTGCCCGCATGCTGAAACGCTGCCATAAACAGTCCTCATTTTGTGTACAGCCCGCGCTTCAGCCTGCACTCATTTATCTTTTGTCTTTCAACCATCTCTCATTCTGGGTCAGCAAATTCTGGTTTCCCCGAGAACTTTTGTGTCCAAATCAACACCTCAAACCCAAACTAAAACAGCTGCAGGGTCTAGTGTGCCAGCTTGACTGGCAGGAACTATAAAACTGAGAGAGGACAGTCCCAGATGAACCCAAATTTTTCAAAATGTTTACAGTGCATTAAGTCAAACCACGAGAAACACAAACTCAAAAGTCTTTCCTCCAGGTAAGTTTCTTACCAACCACAGCCATTTTGGGACATGCTGCCGATACTTGCCCTGGTTAGAAACCGAGTGAGCCACTTCGGGTCTCCAGCCTCGAGTCCCATCGTAACAGCGGAGCTGGAAAAGCCCCTACACCTTCATTTGGCATGCGGGAGACGTGCCCTCGGGCTGTGCGCTGGGAAACAGTTCGGCAATTCGTGGGACTCAAGGCTCAGTCTCGCTCCGTAACCCAAGTTGTTGGACGCTGTGCTGATGGATACCATACAAATTCTTACGGTAGATAGATATAAAAATTGATTATCCGAAAAAGCCTGTTGTTAACTTTTCTAGCAGTAGTGTATAATAATGACTGGAGTGTCAGGGCAAACAAATGCTTAGAATATTTAAGATACACATATATCTTGTATGTTGCCACCTTTTCATGTAAGCTGACAGCTTACAAATGTCTTATTGAACTGTATTACTTAAAATTGGGCAGATACTCCTGGGGAGCAATTTTCTACATTTGATCAGTCTTGCAAAAAAGGCTGTAGGCATTTGTGACTGCTGGTGTATTCATATTTTAAATACGTATTTTATGTAAGGATTTTCCCCTATCTTATTCCGTCTGAGGAGTATATATATTTTTTTTTCACCTGGGCATACTGAAGGGTGACTACCTGTTTTATTCTGAAGCATTTAAACTCAATAACAATATATATAGACTTTACTAGATGCTTTACTAATTTATTGTGGCAATGTGGTATTTAGACCACTGTTTAAGCGAAGTTTGCCAGTACAGTTAAAAGAAATTAGAGACACCATCATTGCTAAATCACTTTACCATTCGAAGAAGAACTGTAAACATATGCATTCATTTAATTATAATAGTACCAATTATAAGAGAAATTGTAATGCCGAGAGTAGTAGCTTTTATGTGATCATAATAATGGCATATATTTATCTTGGTTTGGCAACTTAGGTCTTTCTTTAATAGTTGGCTTTGCTTAAATAGAATGTGGTTTGTTAAAACCCACACTAACCCCCACACCCTTCCATTTGTTATTGCCCAAATAATGAACAATAATCATGTGGTATAAATGATTAATGTATACATGGCTTAGCAAGTATCTCTGAGGTTTAGAAAGTGTTTTTATTTTCATTCTTGCACTGGACTAAGCTATAGCCCAATAACATGTTATTCTTTGGTATTGGATAGAAAATCTTTTTGCTTTGGTAGAAGTGATAGGAACTTGAAGCCTGCGTCTGCTCTCTTTGAAGTCGATCGGAATTTCAGCGCCAGCCTCCGGAGAAGCAAGCCCATTGTTTCTGGGGCAGTTTGCTTTGTGCGTGTTATCTGCTAAATCACAATTTAATGTCCCATTTCAAAACAGCCTGCGTAGGAGAGCCAAAGCCCCGCATTCCGTTCCTGAGCAATTAATACGGTCCATGCGAGGAACACCCCATGGAGGTAGACGTAAGAAGTCATTCCAATTATCCTCTCCAGCGAAAATCATCTCACTCGGCAACACATACGGCAGCGTCTTTTAACGTCCGTGTGCAACTTCCAGACTGAAGTTTACTAAGTTCTGTATCTCGGTTTTATTTACATCTGATTTCTTTGGAGCCTAATCAGTCCCAGTGATAAAAAAACCAAACAAACTCTTCCCTTTCAAGATTAATTTTTAAAGTGTCAGCCGTACACAACTATTTTCAACAAGATTACCCCACGCAAATGAAGGGTGCTTTATCTTGTGCGCCACAGCGAGCGGCACAATGTTGTCACCGCGCCGCAGACAATGCCACCCATTTATAAGAGGATTCAAAGAGTTAAAAAAACGCATTACTTGAAACTTGATATAAAACCTGTGGCCAAAGCAGGCTATGGGCTGGAGCACTTGATTATTCTTTTATCAATAAATAAGAGTGGCATACAGTTAATTTCAGCACTGTAATTGAGCGGTGCATTCTGGGAAGCTGCAAAGCACTGTAAGATGAGGAAATGTTTTAGAGACTAATCATGAGAAGAAAGGAGCCTTTCATAGCCCTTATGATGCTGTTGTCAGAGCTAAAGGCAGATAATGATTCAGTAATAATGGCACATTGTGAATATTTAAGCTGAAAAGATTGGGACAAAATGAGCAGACATTGTTGGTTTGCTAAACTGAACAGTTGGTCTTTGGGCTCCAAAACTATCTACAACTCAAATTTGGGGCTCAGAAGTTGCAAAATTAAAAAAGAAGGATGTTTCCAGGACGCTCGGCTGGCACAGGGGTTGTGCGTGGAGCCTGCACAGGGCCTCTTCTCTTACTTTTAAAACCTGAAATTGATAGTCAAGGTTTTTTTCACGACTCTCCGAACTGACAAAGTACAATACGCTGCAGACTGTGTAAATCTCCCTCCATTTAGGTGCCAGAAGAAATCACTTCGGAAGAAAATCAGTTTTAGTAATGACCTAAAATATTAAATATAAAATGGAGAGTGTCATATTGCAAATAAGTCGACTCATTTGCATTTTGTCTCTGGGGCATTGGTAGCGCTATAAAGAGACATGCAGCTGAATTTATGTACATTGTCTTTTTTCCTCATTACTACATTCTGGATCTGTTAGTTGTCTTTCTTTAAACATCTGTTAAATGCAGTTTCATGAAGCCGTACGTTCCCATATGTTTGGGAACGGTATCAAAGCATAGAGCTTTTGGCCTCCTTTACAACCTTTTGTCTCAGAGAAAAAGGTGGATGAGCTCTGGGGCCGGATTCTGCTGAAGCCGAGGCCAGAAGCACTGTTGCTTTCAATAGGAGCCAGATAAGTTTTCTAAAAATGTAAAGACTAGCACTGATAGGGACAAAGAACATTTCAACCCTGGAACTTGGTATGTATACTTTAAAAGGTTTTTAAAATTTTTTTAAAGAAAAAGTGCAAAATTAAAAAAAAAAAAACAGACACCAAACTTCTGAGGCTCTTAGGGCAAGCTTTACTCTCCATAATTTTCTACGTGTTAAATCTCAGAGAATTCAGAAAGTTTGTCTGCGTGAGGACAAGCAGGAGAAACTGTCTCCTGCACTTTTACAGGCACAGTAAGCACTAATTTATTATTATCTTTACAATGACATAAACTATTCCAGCTCTTGTATTTCTTTTATAGAAACACTTTTCATGTGTACTTTCACACAAAGGAGAAGAAGAAATAAACTCCTGCATCTATACATCTGTTTTTCCTTGAGGAAAGCAATTACTTACAATAAACAGCTTCAAAACTTTAATCAAAATACAGTTAGAAAAAGTTTATCTTTTTGCAAAATTCTTTTAAAAAACATGTTTTGTGTTTATAGTAACACTCATTTTTATCCATATGCTTTAAATCTGTGTATTTACTTAGCTAGGCAATATTTTTAACCTTTTTTTTCAAGTCTTTATTTTTAATGAAAAGTTTCTTACAAAGTCATTTATATATTAAGAAAATTTAAAATCCCAGGACCAGGTCCTCCTCTGGGGAAAAGAAGCATTGCTGCAATAGTCCACAGGCGCTGCAGTTGTCTGCAGTAAAAAGAGAAACCCATTTTCTTCATGGTTTCCAGGGCCCCAATCCTGCATACTTACGCACTTACTTCACTTAACTACTGGAAATGAGATCACCCGCAGCTCTCGTGTGTGCCTCTGCCGTGCCGGGAAGGAAGGCTGCATGGTGGGATTGCTCCCACTACCAAAGCAAGCTCCGGCAGACCCTGCCCGAGTCTCTCGTGCCGTTTGCCAGGTAGACAAACCCTCGGTGGCCTGATTTCGTAGCTCTTTGCCGGGCAGCTTGAGGGCTTGGCACGATGCAGTGCGGGTGTATCGGTGTTTCTGGAGCAGGGGGCTGAGGTGCAGGCAGTGCCTGCGCTCAGGTTGGAGCAGCTCGGGCAATGCTTTCATTCAGATTTGTATGGTGTTGCCCCCTTCCCATTTCACTTTGACTTGTCAGTTTGCTACAATTCTCCAGGTAAAAAGCAAATTTTAGTCTGAAGCACTGATTTGATCCAGTGTACTTGGGTTACGTCTAAGGACTGGTAACTCTACTCTGTCCTTAAAGGCTTTCTTTCATTTGCCTTGCAAAGCTCAGCAGTGTCCCTCTGTCTCGCACTACGTACTGGAAGCGTATTCACGGCGCAGTGTTCAAGTGCATCACTGACAGTTTTCAGCTAGCTCAGACTCTGTGATAGTGGGATTCAGAGGTCTGATTTGCCCCAGTAACAAGGTCTGAATCATTAAATGAAGTAGCACTGCTAAATTGAGTGAAGATCTGGCCCACAGATCCTTTGCCAAATATAGTCAGATCTGGATGCGGAATTTCAGTATCCCTGGTGTTTGGGTTGCTTTTGATCTTTCTTACCCAAGTGATAAAGAGACAAGAACAACAGATTAGCGTTGGTCCATCTTACCGGTTAGGAGCCGTGTTGCAGCTCCAGTACAAATTGCAGCGGCACGTATAATCCATGCTAATAGCGTGCTGCAGCAGGGGATTCAAGGCACAGATTTCCCCATTGCTGCTGTCATTAGAGCCTCCAGTTCACGCCGTCAAGAGAAATTCATAATTGTCAAGTGCTTGGGCGACAAAGTCTGCACAGGACAAACAACAATCCCCGATTTGTTTGTTCCGCCCTCTCTCTTCCTCCATCCAGGCCATCCGAGTTGTCTGAGAGCACTTCACATGTTGCCCTTGGCCGAGGACGGCTCTGCCTGGAGCATGTCCAACTTGGCGTGGAGACGTTCTAATAAAGCTCCAAATGATGCTCGTTGCCAGTGAGGAGGGGGATGAGGAAGGTGAAGGAAAAGATGGCGCCAAGGTCATCGTGTTTTGGCCTATAGCAACGTGCTTGTGCAGAAAGACACATTTCTCTCCCGATTTTACTCTCGAATGCCGCTCTTAACAATGGTGATGATAATTTCATCAGTGTCACTGATACTTGATATTTCTCATTTACATTGCATGTTTCATCTTCAAGGCTCTTGAAGTAATGAGCTAATCCTCACAACATCCCTGTAAATATTATTCCCCCCTTAAAGAAACTGAAGCAAGGAAGTTAAGTAAATAATGTACGCTATTTATATTATGATGGCTTATAGGGGTTCTGGTGAAGGTCAGGTCCTCCTTGTACATAGACTTTATATAAATAAAAATCTATATAAGTAAATTACTCCTTGACCTGATGATTTCATACTTCAAATACATAAAACAAGCAAAGAATAGAGGAAAGGGAGCCCTATCAAAAAAACAAAATGACAAGGAGATTAAATGATTGAACAGAGGTAGTGTCTGGAGACTTGGGCTGAAGTCAGCTCTGAATCTACGTCTGCTGTGTATATTTGTCCTTTCAGAGATGAGGATTGTAAAGCCTGGATTATTAGAACTTACTTTTACTAGCAGGTGACATACTTGCCCTTAAAATGTTAACAAGGCCTTGATTTTAATTAAACCATACTAGTATCAAAGTTTATATTCATTAGGGATGCAGAATTACCTGTGGGTGACACAGGAATGGTAACTCACCCTTAGCTCTGAAACAGCTTTTGGTAAAGCTTTTGGCTTTCTCTTTTTGGACATTCATTAACCGTAGAAGAACTGTAGCTAAGAGTCCATTAAAATGAAACTTAGGTTATTGTCTTATTTTAGCTCACAGCACTTGAAACTTCACTGTCCCATTTGTGAAACAGAAAGGGGTTTCAGTGGGATGAGGGTGAGCAAGCACATTTATTCTGGAACTGAGGAGAATTATTTCTTGTTTCTCATTAACTGAGGCTTCAGTTCAGCAAAACACTTAAGTATTTACCGAGCTTTGAACAGAAGTCCCATTGCTTTTAATTTAGAATTTACCTTTGCCACAACCTCTGCTTAGAGTCAGTGGCATGCAAGCACCAGCTTAGAGTTCGGCATGTGTTAATTGTTTAAATATGTTTAGCCCTTTCCCCAGAGCTGTTGTGAATGTTTGATGCAGTATTTACACTAGCCTTAGCACAAGGACTTGAGCTGTAGGATTGATGCTTAAACATATACTTGCTCTGGAGTATGTGTCAAGTGCTTCACTTGAATTTTCTGAATTTTTAAATTTCTATTGGGACTTGACTTTAAGTTTTTAAGAGAAAGCACTTTTCAAGAATAAAATGTCATTTAACATTTAATAAAGGCAACTATCTGCCTAAACCACAGAGTAACTGCGAAACTGGGAGAAGCCCTGAACATCTGCCATAGCTTCTGCACGGTGGCAGCAGTGCAGGACGCTGCGAACACGCCTCTCAAGCGCCCAACTTTTCACTGCAAATGCAAGTTATGGTGTGCTAAGAGCTGTAATGAATACTTACCCCCTCAAAAGGAGTACGTGTGGAAAAAATGGCATATTTGGTACTTCATGAGTTAACAAAAGTAAGGGCAGATCCACTGAGAGAAAGGCTGGTGGGGGGTGTCACTTTTATGTAAGAATTCATTAAAAACCATAATTAGTTTATTTTAGTATAGTTATCTCTTTATTATTTAAAGGAAAAGGTTACATGCAGTATATTTGGGGGAAGATTTTATTTAACACTTGGATGCGTTTCGCTCTAAAATGAATGCTTGCTCAAGAGTCTAAGAAGGCTTCATGGGAAGAGCAAAGCAATCTAAGCCATATGTATTGGGCAGTTTGCCAGTTGTTTGCCAATATGCCCAGGCCACCTGGCTATATATGCAGCCAAGTATGCCATTCTGACTAGCCAGCTTTAACCTTCAGGCTGCTTCTTTTTCAGCTCTTAGGAAACTCTAAAGCCCTCCAAAGCGCGTTGCATTTCCCCCATGCCAGTAGTTTGTGTGCATCCAGACGCAGGCTGCGCGGTCGCGCTGACCAGACAGCTCGCAGCACCCATTTTCAATGAGTTCGTCTTTTGTCTAGAGAGCAGTTCAGTAGTGTTGAACCTGGGCCATAAGATGAGTCTGGAGATAGCAGACTGAAACCTTTACCCATATGCCATAGTTAGACACTTTGACTGACAAGCCACAGTTTTTGTTCCCAATACTGTAGAGACACTGTTTTATGGGTGTGGTTTAGGAAGGATTTTGTTTAATGTAGTTCACCACTATAATTTCTTTTCCTGAGTATTTGCATGAATTGTAAGAGAAGCGAAGCATTTAGCATAACTCAGGCATTAATGGCATATTGTTTCATTATTGCAGTAATTTATTTAAATGTTTATTCATTAAATTTCACTTGCAGCCAAAAATATCTCAGCATTCTATTAATCTTTAGTTACATTTTGGGTTGTGGGCAAAGCCTAAAACAAGTACAGTATCCATGGCAGCAATTTAACATTTAGTAGATATCAGATATAATTAAGCTATTCTAAATATTGAAATTAAGGTAGGAAGAAAAAAAAGATTATATTCAATTCAGTAAACACAGCATGGGAAGTTTTGGTGTAGCAGCCAGCAAAATCTTTAACTGCATCCAAAGTAAAGGGCTTGCTGTCTGCTGTAATTGTCTTCTGTTTTAATAGAAAGCCGTTCGGGGATGGTGTAACGTGGGGACTTTCCCTCGCTTTATAGCTGTTAATAAATACAGTGGTGATAGCTGCATTTGCAGGCTGGGGAAGGCAGGCGTGCTTCTTGGAGACGTGTGCTCTATGTCTGCTTCGCTTTACAGAGGTACGCGTATTTTCGGTGAGCACAGGCGTGCTACAAAAACTTTCTGTGCTCTGATCTCGAAGCGGAGCCTGCGGTTCAGATCGGAAAGGTCCGGGCAGAACTCGCTCAAAATGGCCACGGTTTCCTCCGTTCGCACACCGAAGCCATAAATCTGACACAGCTTCATTTCAAAAGATCCATGAACCTGAGGGCCTGATATTTGAAACTCAACTTCTCCATTTGCAGGTGGGATTATTTGTGGAAGTGAGTGAGAGCACGCAGGCATCTCGCTGCCCGGCCAATCCCCCGCTCAGGTGGCAGCAGGACGTTTTTTGCAGCCTGCAAAGCCGGGTATGGAAAAACTGACAGAGACCCCCCTTATTTTTCAGTCACAAAATTGAAGATTAAACAAAGGAAGGAAGGTTAAGGCTTTTGAAAAATTCGGGCCCCGAGGGAAACTTTGCCAAGTTTCATGTGAAGCCCGAAACGAGCAACTTTACAAGGGAAGTTTTGCCGCGCTCGGCTCGCCGCACATTGTTCCCATCGCCCTGAAAGCCAGGCTGCTCCCGCACCGCCACCTGCGCCCGCTCCGCTCCCCGACAAAGGCGATCCGAGATCAAATGTGGAGCCCACCGGCACTGCAATTTAATCCAGCAGGGTTTGCTGTTGAGTTGCATTGAGGTATTCTTTGTCCCTACGGGTGCGCTGCCTTTGGGGAGCGAGGCATATTGAATTGCTTTAAATCAGAACCCATACTGACATGTTCAAGGTATACTTTTTGGGGAGGCCCGTCTTGGGTTTCCTCCGTTAAGAAACACGTTGCAGATCTGTGACTTATTAGCGGTGCGTCGTAGCTGTAGCTGTGCGGCATCAGTGACACGTTCAATAAAGGCCCAGAGAAAGGCGCTGTTGCAAATGCACAAAGACAGACATAAAGGGAGTGGGAAAGTGTCCCGGTGGGTTTTGCAGTCTGGCAGGTGAGATGCAGCTGCAGCCGCCCCATCTGTGCTACCTTGGCCTGCTATGGCTGTCAGCGTAGGTAACTCGGGCTATGATGGGAGAAGCAGAGCAGAAATTGAGACAGAGAATAAAAATTAAGGTTAAAAGGGAGAATAATGTTCTACGGGCATTTTGGGGATACTAACAGGTCACAAATTTTCACTTTAAACGTTCACTGGGTCCCGTTTTGTGTATTGCACTAATACATGTCTGGACAAATATACCCACTACAGTTTGTATCATTTGTTTACTCAGCGTTGTATCAATCTGTGGTGATTTCCATGTAATATTTAATCTAAGTGATGGGCTTCGGGCACCGTATTAATATATCTTGCCTATCACACGCTTCACTATTGTAAATCTGTTTATTGTTTTTCTGCGTGGGTGCACGCTGCGCACACACGCATTCTTTCTACATTGTTAGTCTGTTATTGTCCTTTTATTTATTTGGACCCGGTTTTGCTTTCAGATAAAAAGATGTCATAAATAGCAGCTTTGTCATCCAAGAATTTCCAAGCACTTAAATTTTGAAAGGTTGTTCAGGAAAAGTTGTTTAAATGGGAGCATTATACCACCGTATAATATTTATAATGTTAAGTATCTGCAGTTTAGTTTGATTGTTCCTTGCCAAAGCTTTTCTGCAAAAAGTACTGAGAAAAATGAGGACTGTGTATACTTCGTAGCAATACTAGCCTGTAAGGACCAGATTTTTTCTTCCGCCATTTCTCACCATCTCTTCCTCTTCCAACAAACCTTCCTCCCATCCCAACCACATACTGTATTGCAAATATGCAAAAACACTAAAGGCTTAGTTCCCCTCTGCTTGTAAACATAGCACTCCCATTAGCGGTGAGGCTGCCCATGCCTTTCAGGGGGAAAATGGACTCTGAAATGCTTGGGAGAAATAGCAAAGCTCTCATTCATGTGGCTTGGGTTGAAAAACTGAATGCACTCTGCTTATTTGCACCTCCATGCCAAAAAAAAAAAAAAAAGTGCTGGTGTGCTGGTCACAAGTGCAGATGAAGCAAACTAATACGGATTTCCGTGGTCTAATAACAAACAGGGACGTTCAGACGCTGTTGCCAATTCTGCATGATTGACTGTTAAGTCCAGAGAGACAACCCTGTCCCACTGAAATCAATAGGATTTTTGCCGTTGGCTTTCCTGGGACAAAGATTTCATTTCCAATAATCCACCACCTGATTTTAGGCATGTCATTTAGTAACTGATTCACTGCCAATTTACAGGAGAGACTTGCCCCACTGAATAACGTGCTCTCCTTTTTTTTATTTCCTTTTTTTTGCCCTTGTTTTTTCCACCGGCTTTACATTTAGTAACAGTTCTTTCACAAAAAGTATCGATTTTCCTTTAGGTTTTTTGTCTTGTTTTGTTCTGTTGGTTTTTTTTTGTTGTTTTTGTATTTTACTACATACCTTGACATGGGAAATGGTCCCTCCAGGCATGACTGTTTCAGACGAGGATGTGGTAAGTTGAGGATATATGTTGTTGTGTTGAATTTCATCACGCCTCCACACATCCTTAAAGCACTGCGACATGCACTGACTTGGAACAGCTAATCCACACCTGGTGACAGGCAACATCACCGTGGCTCAAAATTTCAGCCTCTTCCCTCGTGTACGGGAAGAGGTCATGTTCCCCTTGCCTGCTACAGGATGCTAACAGATATAATAGTCAGGACAGGGAAACAGAAGGATCTGTTAAAGGGAGTTGTCGTGATAAACAGGTGTGATATTCAGGTTGCTACTTCAGGGAATCTCGGGAAAGGAGGCTGGTTAGCTGAACCCCAAGCAGATGGTAGGGTTTGTCTTTGCATAAGGCACAGCCTGAAACAAATTTTGACTTGGTTAGACTGAGGCAAACCAGGGTTGACCTCACAGACTGGTTTAGGACTGTGTAACGGAGAACAGCATGAGCAGTGTAACTTGTTAGAGTTTTGTGTTTAAATTTTAGGCCATTATAAAGCAAATAACCTTTGAATGAAAGCAAATGACTGCAGCATGTTAGACAGTCCTGCCGTGGTTCAGACTCTTTTGGGTGCTGAGGTTCTTCATCTACCACAGGCCCAGGTCTCGGCTGACTACTTGGTCTCCAGGTTAGCAGTATGGGACTGCTCACACAGATCTGTACACAGGATTGAGAGTTGATGCTTAAAGTTTGGGATTCACATGCAGATATAAATCTATGGAGGATTTGTCTGTGAAAAACTTTAAAAGTCCGTAACGGGAATGAAAAAAAATTCTCAAAGTATAAATTAAGGAAAAACATGAAATTAATAAGAATTGAAGGCAAAAATATGTAGTTTGTTAAAATAATAAGTCATTTTGTGCACATACACAATTTATTAATTTACAATTGCATTTCTGGAGGCAGTATTTCTTTTCATAGCTCTCAGTTACTTCAGTATAGGAAAATGTCGATTTCCACTAAAATTCTGTCAGCATTGATATCAGTTTTATCACAGTTATTTATAACCCATGTACCAACCTGAATATAATTAACTGTATATAATTTGTAGGGCTTGCCAAATAGCGAACAGTTATTTGCTACCCAAAGTATTTGTGTAATTAAAAAAATGTCAGCTAGTGTATTAGAAACATTTCATACAGCTGGTTAAATAGTTCAGAACATATTGGTGAATAATATATTAATTCACTGATGTATTACATATTGAATAAACTATTTTAATAAGTTAAATTGCATTTGACCCATTAGAGCTGACTCCAGCTCGGCAAAGTATTGAGTACCACCTTGAGTTGAAGGGAGCTGAGAGCACTACAGAGGAGGCTTTATCAGGTTGTTAAATATTAGGGCTTGTGAGTGCGGCAGTTAGTTGTATGCTTAGGAGTGCTACTGAATGAAGAATACAGTTCTCCAAGACACTGTTCTCCCAAGGTCTTTCAAATGTGGTAACTAGAACCTTTCTTAGGCATAAAAGTACTTTTGTACTTTTGCATTTGCAAAATCAATATGGTGCCATTAATGCGAAGTTCACTTTTCCAGTCTGTAATTACTAAGGTCAATATTATACAGTCATTATTAAATAAAAAAAAAAATCCTGCCCTGTATCTAATCAAATTTCAGGTCTTGCATTCTGTAAGTTCATGTTATAACTTTGCCATATTAATGAGGAGTTGGTGCAGCAACCCTGGCTAAGCCGTGCAGCTATATTATATAAGTGTTTTCCCATATGGTGAGCCTTGTCTGCAGCAGCATATAGCACTTTTGTCTGGTGTAATGCTCTCCTTTCCCCGGGTTTAATATGCCTAATTTAATATCAAGAGAAGTCTAGTGAAAGGGGAAATCTAGCCCCTGCTTTGTGGCTGCTGTGCTGGCTGTCTCTCTGTCCTTTACCTGTGAGGGTCTTAAGGCAAGACGCCTTGGGAATGAGTTTTCATCGATGTTTTAGGTCAGTATCAGTTGCATGAGATGCGTAAGTGGTTTTGTGGCTTTCTAGTGTGCTTTTATACTGTATTCAGAGCAGGGAAGCAGTAAATTTAGAGAAATAATAAAATGGCTTTCTGTATTCTCAGTATTTTTGGTAAAATTCGGTAATGGGCGTATTATAAAGTCATAAAACGGTATAAATTTTACTGCAGGGAATGTCCATTTGAAGAGGGCTCCTGGATCGTGGCAGAGATAAGCAGGCAGCGCTGTCTGTTGGGTTACTTATCCATGGCACCAGGATTGTCTGTTATTCAGATGTGTGAGCTCCGGCCTCGGTTTCCGTTCACGGTTGCCGTGTATCATCGCAAGAGTGACGATAACGCCTCTTCAAGGTGGCATTATAGTGACAGTTTAACATGGCAAACTTCTGCTTGGCAAACAGACAGCGACTGTTAGCCAATATTGGCTGAGACTCGCTGATGATACCACGTAGTGTATCCTTAAAGAGGATAGTTCTTTGGACTTGATCCCGCTCTGTTTTCTGTCATGTGCCTCTCAGTCCAAGGAGAAAAAAGAGCAAATAAATGTATCCACTCTCCTTTTCATGTGTGTGTTCACCCTCCTTTTTACACAGTTATGCTGAGGAATGGTTTCCTGACATAAGCTTTTAAATTTCTTTTCTTCTAGGAAATGGTCTGGAGTTTGCAGAGTTAGAGAGCCTTGCTTCTTGGGTGCTAGGAAAGGGGTTTAACATAACACTTATCATCTTGATCACAGGGAGTTACTTGCTATTCATGAGAGACTCAGAGAGTGTGTCCCAGCGAACCCTGCAAGGCAGGGTGGAAATCGCCCTCTGGCGCGTTTTTTCGGTTAACCGAGTTAGGGTAATCTCTGGCCTGTGCTCAGTAACTCAGCCCTGAAACTCTGCAGCTGGAGACTTCAAACATTAAGATTCTTCTGTCCAAACACACTGTTATATCTTCCTTTGCCACTAGAGTACAAAATCAAAACAATCCACGTGGACTGCTTCTTAATCTCTACTGTTAACTTCTATTAAAAAATGCATTTAGTTTTATTTAAAATAGCTGCTTTGTTACCAATGTAACTTCCTTGCGATGCTCTCCGAATGCTTGTCAGTAAAATAATTGCCAATGTTAACAAGCACACTTTAAATATGCTGCTTTTATGTATAAATGTAAGTTAACATCTTAACAGGAATTCCATTTTAGTATCTATCATAATGTTTTGATGATCCCTTTTGATACCGTCTGTGTACCAAGAATCTCATTCCTCAAGTAGCATTGGATTGTTATAAGGTTATTCTTATTTTACAACCTCATTTTGTGAGCTTGGTGATACAGCTGGAAGCATACAGGCCCCGTTTCAGGCAGCGGCCGCTACAATGGCACTTGTAACTTGCATCCTCAAAAAAATGGGAGTGTGCAGATTTGCGGACGTAGTTTGCTACTTGCATTGAGACATCTTTGAAATTTCTGCACAATTTTTCTTTCCTGATCTAAGCTTTTGGACTCCCTTTTGGCAACTGGAGTACTTGGTGCATGCATTTTCATGTGCTTCGGTCACAGGTTTCTGGGCATGTGCATAGGTTACGCCGTGGGTGCAAGTGGAGTCGCATCTTGCCCAGTTCAGACAAACATTGCTTCAGAGAAACTTTGTCTTGGTTTGTTTTGGAAGGAGCCCTCATGGATCTTGGCTTGAGGCGAAGCTGTTAGGGTGAGGGTCACGACAAGCTGTACTATAGGCGATGAGACTGCATGAAAGCCTGTGTCATGAGCCAGAAAAAGTGCCGGCCTGAAGCCGAGCAGATTTATTTAATCCCCACTACAGCTCATGTCAGATTGCCTTCTCTGCTCCTTCGACGGGAATTTACCGTCCCTTCTTACGTGCTAGCCCCTGACATCTCAGGAAGACGCATCTTACCATGTGCCCTGCACCAGCAGGAATGATCAGGGACTATTCTCTTTTCCAGAAATACATTGTAAATTGTTGGGCCAAAATAGAATGTGTAAGTAAAGCTTAGAGGTAATCTCTTCTTAAGCATTGACCCCAGGCCTTAGATTTATAAGCTTATTCCTGCTGTCCCACCGTAAAACTAAAATACCCACTGCAACACGCAGTATTTACATAATAGTTTGGTGTAGCTTTATAAATGTATGCACTCCTATCTTCTCTTTGCTGTGGAGGCGGGGGGGGGGGGGGTAAGT
>JAVKLA010000090.1:3907341-3935226 GCA_034782735.1 Sagittarius serpentarius | reverse complement strand
TCTAGTACCAGGAAAAGGCTGCTGGGTGCCTTCATGACTGTTCTTCTAATTTCCTAATTTCTGTTTTCCCTGTTTTCTGTGCTGTGTGTTTAAATAAACTCTTCTGGTTCTGTCTTTCACACATCATTGCTTTTTTGCTTCAAAGGCTCCTTTTAATAACTTATTCTTTGGTTTAATTTTCTTTTGAACATGAATTGGGCTTTACCAAACACTGTGTATACAGCTCACACCCACAAATACTGAGAGCGGGGTTGATTCAGTCTACATGTAATTTTGCGTGTGGAGCTTAGTCTTTACTGCATTGGCTGACAGAGTTAAGTTTTCAAAATAGTTTCCATCGTAGCTGCTTCTTTTACCAATCCCATGGTTGGGGCTGCAACTTTTCGTCCCTCGTCTTTGTGGAAAACAGACCACACTCCAGGTTTGCACGGAATCTCTTCCACCGTATGTTTTTAGTAATTGTATAGTAAGGAAAAAATCGCTTTTCCCTTGTCAGACATTTCTAGCAACACTTTTTTTGTAAAGGGCTTCATCAGAAGTGGCTGAAATTTGAGACTATTCATAGAAATAGTCCTCAGAGAAGGTTAAGTTTGAGAAAGAAAATAGAAAATATGCTTAAGCTGTGATTGAAAAATCACTTCTGAGCATGTTCGCATGAGCCTTATACCGCTAACCCTCTTTGTTTTTGTGGCACTGAGAAGCAGTCCGAGGGCTCACCCGGACAGGGTGGATGCTGTGCGCTGGCTGCTGTCAGGACAGCTTTCCAGAGGGTGTCATTTATTAGCCGCTCTGGTAGAAACTTTGCTTTGCACTGGGTTATTTTTCTGCTGTTGCACCTGTGCCCTTCAGTGGGCAATGGCTGTGTCTGTTGTCTGCTGCGTGTAGATGAATCATACGGCACTTTGTGTGGCTCTCTAAGTGTATTTCCCTACTTTTAATTTGCTTTTTAGATTTAGTTTTTTATATCTTATATGCAAGTAAACATATCTACCTTGCTGTTATTCCTCATTTCTTGCACTGGAAAAACTGCTGTTGGTGGCACCTTCATGGTAGGGAAGAAAGAAGAAAAATATCCCATTTAAAAATATGGTGAGACACTCAGTGGACAGAGGCAAATAGGGGCCTAAAGAGGAGGCAGGGGGAAATCAAAATCTTATTTACCTTTTGAGATGAGTTGCTCAGATTATAGATAATCCCATCAGAGTAGGAACAATTCTCTTGGATAGTAAGGTCTGTGCGGCACATACTGCTTTGCAACCAGGTTACTGAGGCATCTGGGTGGTAATGGGAATTAGTAATAGTCTTAATATCATTAATAATTTCTGTGTTCCAAAGGGTTTATAGGTATGGGAAGAAATAAAAGGTAGTGCTGGTTCTTTGCAGTCTTCCCATGGTCTATAATGGGACCAGCACGAGGCCCTATAAATAGCTTTGAACATTTTCATCTGTAACATTTGGTGTAAATTGTAACTTTCAGAAACTTATCTTTTATGTGGTGCAGTTTGCTTTTATGTCCCTACTGTCTAATCTTATCTTCCCATGCGCTGAAATATAAAAATTCATTGCAATTATCTTTCCTGTAGTAAGATATCAAGGAGTTGGTACATTGTAAGGGGAGTGAGTTGAAGTACAATCAACACACGTTTTTTGGATCTAAAAATATCAGTGCTTCAAAGGTCAGCTAAATGATAAATCCTGTTCTAAGTGTATATATAATACATACGAATGCACACTATAAATTTGTTTTATAGATTTTCATTGAAGTGCTTCACAGTCTGATGATAATTTCAGAACGTTTTGAGTTTATCTGAGGTCGCTGATCCAGTGAGCGAGGAGGGAGAGAGGCAACGGGAAAGGCGGCAGGAGGAGATTGTGTCCCTTTTGGCTGAGGGGAAAAGAGTGGCTTGCCAGCATTTGCCTATTGAATATGGTGAAAACCCATCAGGTTTTTTCTCTAAGAAGTCAGTTGGACAACAGCAGCCTTCTCCTATGGCCAAAGCCACTCCTGTTGATTTAAATAGGAATAGGCCCTCGTATCATGCTATTGACTTCTCCTTTGTTTCTCTGAGAGCGCGTAGGGTGAATGCCTGTGGAGCGCAGCTGCTGGAGGTTGTGCTGCCACTGGGAGGCTGGAATACTTTCCTGTGTGGACAGTGTGACCCATAGCCATCGGCCCACAAGTTAACAGCGTTTCTAACAGAACGTAGAAATTCTTCTTGAAGTACTCCCGGAGCGCGCGTCCACTCTCGTGCCCTTTTTCTTTCCATGGGAAAAGATGGATTCAACCAAGGCATTATAAATAATATAATTGACTGGAGTAATTTTTAGGTGCATGAATGCTAAAATGGATTTCCTCTAACATAAAAGGAGTGTTTTATTCCTCTCTGGATGGTATAATTTATTTAAGTTTGGTGGTCTTGATATGGCTTTATTAGGAGTAAAAGTAACAGTCAAAAAAGAGGTAGCAGTCAAGGAAACTGAAGGACCCTCATCTCTTTCTCAAAATAATAAGTATTTTTAAGTAGACCCAGTGTTTCTTGTACCGGACTAAATAAAGCATTCCTGAATAAAACAAACATGTCTTCCCGTTTAGGCTTTCATTGCACAAGTCCTGTTGAAATTCATACTAAGAGGGCTTGAGAATTTCCCTCCCATAGACAATCCCAGTGTCCGGCATTGTGTCCAGCCCACTTCACGCTCGGGGACAAACACAGCTGGGTGCTCAGGTTTGCAGTCGAAGGAGCTTCGGGAAGAGCTGCCGATGGTAGGAGCTCATCAAATGAAAATGTCTCACGTGGATCGTCTGCGTGACTGTGAGAAGCAAGTCTAGTTTTAACTACACTTTCTGAAGTGCTACAGGCAATACAGTTGCTCTTTTCACTGGATAGTGCTTACTTTTCTTCGGGATCACAAATATTTGAATACAATTATTCAGTCAGCTGGACATCTTTTTCCTCCGATTTCTGCTCGAACAGTAGTAGAATTTAGTGTTGATTTAAAAGACTGTCTGCCTTAAAGCAGATTGCAGAGTTTGCACACTGTGAATTGTAATTAAAGTGTAAGGGGTGCTTATTATGTCAACAACTGGCATGAGAACCCCCGAGCAGCAGGTGACCCCAAACATGTGACGTTTGTGACAGCTAGGATCCTTCTTTCACTGGTTTAGCAATCTGAAAGACCAAATTGAAAGAAGCCCAGAGGCTGTATATTTCATTAAGTCCCAAGGGAAGTGTGGGATACAGCTTCCTTCTGCTTTGCTGGGACGTAGCCAAAAACTTTCTAGAGGCTCTGTTTTTGACAGAGGCTTGCTGAAGGGGGGGGGGGGGAACCTTCCACCAATCACCCATAGGACCATAAATTTGACATTTCCCACAGTTTCTTTGAGGCACTGATGTTGCTGTGTCAGCAGTATGTCCCGAATCTTGTGTTGTATTGTTTGAAAAGGAACAGTCAAACTTTCAGGGGAGCTGAAATGTTTTTCTTCATTGTCCAACAGTTCCTCTGCTGCAAAACCACAAAGGATTATAAAACACACCTCTCAAAACAGGGGCTGCTTTTATCAAAAGTAGGTACCATGCATATTCACAGAGTGTACGTTGTTTTCTGATGTGGCAGTACATGGTTGATTACATTTCATCCATGTTACAAAGCAGACATGAGAATATCATTTATAGACACATACGACCTGATTGCAGGAATGATAAGAAAAGGAGCCTTATGAAAATACTGCGCTAAATTTATCCCCAGTGTAATTCCAGTTGGGTTATGTCAAGAATAAGTTTGGCCCAAAGACTGAATTATATGGTTTGTAACAGAGCCTGTAATTTATTTTTAAATAATCGTAAGTTTGGTGTTACACAAATTCTTTGGCCTCAGACCCTGCCCCATACCCCACCAGTCTTTTTGTGGGTGACCCGTGGTGCAGCTGGTAAACCCTTGCTCTTTCTGAGCTCGGGGCGTCAGCCCTCCGCAGTGACAGCCTCCACAGGAGAGCAGGCAGCACTTCTGTCTGCCAGCGTTTCCCTTTCTCACTGGGCTGTGCATGTTTCAGTGGGGAGACTTTTCATATTTGTTAAGAAAGTTTGACTTAAGTTTTTCCAAAAGGTTTTGGAAATAGCAAATGCATCCTCGTTCTCTTCATATATAATTTGTTACCCTCACATAGCTATCAATCTGTCCCTCTATTCTACACTACAACAGCATTTCCTACCAGCTGTTTTATGTGCCTGCTGTTTCCAGATACTTCACTTACTTTGGTGGCACCTCAGTCCCAAGACGGTAGAGGGGTTTTTTTGTCCTCCCTGAGTCGGTTTGCATATATAGGTTTTTATTAGCCTAGGAAGGAGGAAGGGTTTAGGATTCTTGACTCCTGAAAATGATCATTGTCAGTTCTGCCACTGATCTAGTAAGTATTTCTGGTCAAGTTACTTAACCTAGAGAGTCATGCTCTGCCTAGAGAGATACTACAGTAACTAGCATTTTATAAAGAAAATAGATCAAGTTAGACAAAGATAAAATAGGTTTAATAGTACTCCTATTTCAAAGGAGTATTTTGAGAATTAATGTTGATGAAGTTCTTTGATCTTGGATGAAAGATGCTTTAGAAATGTAAAATATCTTTGTTATTTGTCATCTCTGTGGCTGTGAAATTTTTCTCAGAAATTAAATTTTTGAAAACACATGCAGAAGGTTTTAGTGTAGCCCGGATTGTTTAACTTTTTTAGTAGACTTTCAGAAAAAGTGACTGGGTTGTTTGTGATTACACATAGCACAATATGTCAGTGTAGGTGCAAATGATCTGGGAGTTGTTAATGCATCTTCCCATGTCATTCCTCATTTTGACTTCATATTTTAATGCTATTAAAAAAGTAATAATATCACTAAAATGCTGAGATTTTGAAAGTAGTTTCTGAGCCCTTCCTGCATACTTTGCCTCATATAAAACTGTGTGTTGCAGTCATTCTCGACGGATTGCATTTTTATTTCTAACCCTACATGCAGAGTGCAGTCAGACTCTGTAACTGAGACAGAATTAGGTCCTAATGTCTTGAACAGAATCTTTGCCATCTCTCAGTTTTGGCCCAGGGCAGTGGTAGACTCAATGTCTTTGCATTTTATTTCAGTACAGTATGATAAAGACCTGCAAACAGCCTCTGCCCTGCCAGGAAATAAATAGGTGAAAATACTGTTAAAAATGGCAGAGGAAATGGTCAGAAGTCAATGAGGTGGTTACATTTGGTCTATTTTTAATTTTTGGACAACTCATTTCTTTTGAAAAGTCAACTTCTAAGTGAAACATTTTCCAACTGTAATGCTGTACCTTTAACTTTTTGGAAGGTCTGTTTCTGAAAAAAAAAAATCAGTAATATTTTTATCCTGGAAATTTTAGTGCTTTTTGTCCAATTGAAGTTTTCAGGCTCTGTAATGTACTGCTTGCTAAAAGGCACACTCTACAATGCATTAAGTACAACAGAATATTCCTTTGCAGGATTCCCTTTGTTGCAGACATTATTTATGACATTTTAGTCAATATTTGCATGGCAGACTGTCCAAAATTATTTTGTTTTAGGCACATCACTGATAACTGGACCCATACTCTTTATCATTCTTTTACATTCATTAGTCACTCTGTAGTGTTTTTAACATTTTAAAACACTCATGCAATTCAAAGGAAAATAGATTTAAGCCAAAACGCTTTCAAAATTATCTTTTTTCCTTTGAGTTATTCAGCGATTTTTAACACTTCGTATGTTTGATGTTTTTTTCTTTAGTCTCAGCAAGGCAAAGTTTTTGCAGGCTTTGACTATGCTAAAGATAGGGTTTTGATAGAAAAAATGTGAGGTAAACTGAACTTAATGTGAAAATGTTATCAGACGTGGTGTAAGGTGTAGCCAGCCAAAAAACCTGGCTATTTGCCTTCTGTGTAAAAGGTAATTTAAAAAAAAATTTACAACAAAACTAATTAGCAGATATTCTAATGCAAGAAAATGTTGCTGTTAGTAAAGTTTCTTCAATATGCCAGAAAGCAGATGGTGGCAATGGAATAGCGTTTTCTTTTGCCAGCTTTTCTATATGCTTTCTAAACCTGCAAGAGCTTTTGCTATTCAGTATTCAAATTTCTGACACTCTATGATCTTTTTCATCTTAAAACAGAAATAGAAACTGAAACTTAAAAATGTAATCAAGTCAAGCTGTCTGTTCATCAGATCATAACCATGGCTTTAAAAGTTTGATTAAAATTGTGTCTGCACAGTGTAGTTATGGGTTTTGAGAGATGTGGACTTTTCTGGGGTTAATTTTTATCCTCAAAATTTAGTTTTGCAGCACTGGACCAAGTGAAAATGGATTTTAGGTTGTATTTTCAGAGTCATCATATTAAGCTTAATATTGTTCAATGTGTGTGTGGGGAAAGGGAATCCTACTTTATATATATGTGGGCATATATATATATATGCCCAACTCTTTCATATATTTGTAACGATCCACTGTCCTTTAAGATATAGCTACAGTTCCATTTCTCCATGATTTATGGCAATCGTACCTTAGATTTTGCTGTAACTCAGTGTGGTGGCTCTGTACCGAGCTTGTAGGATGTTACTTCTCGCCGAGTTTTAACTTTATCTTCCACTTGCGTGGCTTACAAACACAGCAGAAACACAGAACAAGTAGGCTGCCTACCAAAAGGCTGCTTTTTTCTCTGCTCGAGTCTATGTTGTTGATGCCAACATGATACTGATGCAACAAAACACGTCCTGATTTTTATGGTAATTCTCTGTTCTTCTTTGCAGTCTACAATATTGTGAGAGTAGAAACATATCCGTGGAGCGGCAATCAGTGGCAATTCTTTGTGGGCAAAATCCTCTGACTTTTCAGTTTGAGAAAGGCTTTGCGCTGATGGCAATATTTCTGCAATTATTTTCAGAAAAAAAGGCAAGAGAGAGGAAGGTAGGGAGGGAGGAAAGGGAACTATCAAGCAGGTTTTTCTGCTGTAGAATTTTATATATCTATGTATTTTTGCCAGCAGTTTAATTTTACATAAAGCTTAAGAAAACCTGAAATGGAAATTTTTCACATGCCACGTTGAACTCCTCGGAGTGCACAGAACAAGGAAAAGACATCTGCCAGAAAAAAAAAATTAGAAAAAATTTGGCCACTACAACCAAATATGTACTTAACAGGGGCTGAAATGGGAGCCAAGAGGAAAAGTGTCAGGTACATCAAAATGAAAGAGAGTTGTGAAAATGGGGTTGCTAGTGTAGATCCATAATAAAAAAATAGTACGTAAAGTTTGTTCAAATCGCCCCTCTGTGACTTGATATTAACCTGTTACTGACAAAAACTCCATGGAATGTTAGTTCCCCTTTTGTTTATTCCTTAAATAATCACACATATTTTTATTATCGACATCATTTTTCCCTGCGTGAAATAGAATAATCCTTAATAGGGAAAATGGGCCCATTCTTCAAGATATTAGTTCTTTCTAACTATTCTTTATTCTCTTTGATGTATAGATTCCTACTTGACTTTTTGGTTAATCATAGGAAAATTTTACACCTGTCCTGTAGGACAAAGAGAAGTGGGAGAGGTTGAAAAAGGAGGAGGAGGTCAGGGCTTTTGCCCAGTTTGTTGATTTGGTGAAGGTTTTGGGTTTTTTTTGCTGGCTGACCAAGTCCTGAATAGCTCCAGCTGCAGAGAGACCTTAACAAGCGGCACAGACTACATATATGAACACTCTGATGGTCTCCAGAAACAGCCACGTTATTTGTGTGATGTTAGAAAGGCAAGCCTTGGAAAGCAGTTTAACAAGGCTACGCTCATTATCAAGGAATGGGTTTTATTTGGCTTTTTGATGGAGGTCAGGTTTGAAAAATTCTTTATTCCTGTCCGCTACGGAAAATCTAGGGAGCCTCCTTGGTTGTGACCTTGTAGCACCGTGCGTCTTGGCCAGAGGAGAGGTACCAGACCGCCAGCTACTGCTTCGGCAGCGCGGATAAAGAATGAGGATGGGCACTGATGAGAATAGCCTGGGAATACGCGGCTCCCTGCCTTGGGTCCCATAAGGATGAGTTTGTCACAATAAATAAATAACAAGGGGATGGTGGGGGATAGAGATTAATTGGGTGACTGTACTACCGCCAATGGAGTCTCACCATATGGTGGACGTAATCCCGCTTTGCTGATGTTGGTTTACTCACCAGTGTAAAATTGCATAGAAGCAGACCTGGAGACTTTGACCAAAGCTACCAGATCTGTCCATCACACAGTTTCATCTTCACTTGCCTTTATACATGAAGTCAAGCATTGCAAAACCAGCTATTTAGTCACCCTAAATACTGTTGTTATTGTCAAACTGAGTTAGAAATTATTCTGGAGAGAAATGCAGAAATGATTTCTTGTTTTTCAAAACACCTAATAAGAAAAAAAAGGCAAGCGAAACAGAAGCTGAGAGTGACTGGAAATATCCCTTCTAGGTGACTTTGGATCCACTCTACCAAGTCATTTTCTACGTAATGTAGTTGAAGACTTCCTAAGCGGGCACTGCCATTGCCATTGTAAAGGCTGTATTGGTGGGAATGATACTTTATTATCTAGAGCAGCGGCTTGAGAGCTCAGCCCCGTGCTTTTTACTCCTTTTAGTAACTGTGCCTCTGAAGGCAAATCACTTAACCTCTATGTGCCTCCTTCATCCCTGCATAAAGTGGGCATAGTTACGCTCACCTTTCCCACAGAGGTATTGTAAAGTTTAGTTTAATGTTAATAAGATGTTTTAATTTCCAGGATAAAAGGATGTTCTATAAATATACATTAGAAGTAATAATGATTTTAATGTATGCCATTATTTTATAACAGTGCTTTTCTAGTTTTAGAAATTTTTTAGTGGTTTGAAATTATTACAGAATCCGTTTTTGTTAATTAAAGATTGACATTCGGGCAAAATTTGTTGAATTGTTCTATAAATTCAGATCCGTGTGCACTGAGCATGCCCAGAGCCATGCTCACCTGCACTTTGGGATCATCAGTACGGCCCTTCGGCTTTTAAAACAACTCTTTGATGCGTGTGCTCAGAAGTTTGATGGCTTCTAAATAGAATGGTTCAAATATTTCAAAGCACTTGAGATTCGTATAGTGTGAAGCAATTTAAAATTATTGTACTGCAATTAATTTTAAATAACTGAGCACCGCATATGTCTAGAAACCCATACAGATCCAAATGGAAGCTCTCTAAAAATTGAAATGATTCAATAAATTTAAATCACTCTGAAGAAATGGATATAAGTACTGTAAATCATTTTGTGAGGGGGATAAGCAAATTTTCTAGAAGTGAATCTGAGGGTAGAGGCTCTAATTAGATTTTTTATTTTGGGGTTTATGATGATGAAATGTAGGTTAATTTATATTTCCCAGGGATATGAGGGCAGCTCTTGTTGATCCATATGGTTTCTTGTAGCTCTTACATAGGCTGCTTTTTTTTATTTCCCAAGATTACAGAAACTTAGCAATCCAACTTTGCACATATTTTTTTCCATTACAAATATCTTTCCCTCCAAATCTGTATAAAAAGACATGAGAAAAATATTGGTCCACAGCTAGAAATGCCAAGTATATTTTTAAATGCAGCTAAAAAAATACTGCAGATTTAAAACATTGTGCAGCATGGAAGCTAACATTTTGTGGAGCTGGGCTGCTCAATGAATATGAATTTTTATATGCCTAAATCACTGATTCAGGTACAACCTGTATCTGTAGGTACCAAAGTGGATTACTGTCTGATAGCTGTTCGTTAGCTTAGAGCATGTTCTCTGTCCTTTACTTACAGATGTATTAGAAAGATACTATCTGATGTAGGAAGGCTGGTAAAAATATTGATGCGAGACCTATCGGAAAGTAATGTCATTTCCATTGGCTTCAGCTCAGCTCCAGGAAAATCCGTGTGCCGGTTCCTCCTGCCGCAGCGAAGCGCAGTTGTGTGCGACGCTCCGCACCGTGCACTTAGCTCTAGGATTACAGTTCCTCCCAAGTATCGCTGCCAGAAATTAGAAATTAGTGCTACCACCGACATTTGCCTGACCCTTCCGTTTCACTGTTTCCCTAACAGCAACAGAAAAAATAGGACAGCGCGGTCCCTCTTCGTGCAAATGCTCGGCTCTTGCTGTTGACACGAGTGCTTCCTCCAGAGACGTTGCCATCTCTCGGCAAACAGCTCGTGAGGGTCCGGCCGCCGTCCGGTGCCGGCAGCGAGGTGTCCCAGCGCCTCGGGGTGGGACGGAGCCCTTCATGGCCAAGGGTGCCACTCTGCCAAGCTAGTCGCTGCACTTTGGGGAGAAAATTTCTTCTGAATTTGCTCCATGTCTGGTGGGCTCTTCCCCGGGTGGTGGAGCCGCAGAAAGCGAGAGGGGCCCCTCTGCAGGGTCTTCCTTCAGGCCTTACCTTACTTTTAGACAGTTGTCATTATCTTTGTCTAAAGGTCATGGCTAAATTGAATAAAAGGAAAGCTGTGTGTTCCTGTCGATGCACAATGGCAGTATTGACTTTCCTAATCCAGTTTGCTGAGGGGTGAGAGAATTAAATTAGATATCTAAGCACAGAAATTGAGAGCCTTTGAAAACAAAGATAAGGAGACAGCCTGTATTTTCCTTTTCCTGGGAGCTCTGGGCTCAAGATTTTGCAGGTGTGTCATCTGATCCATGGCTTGCATCGATCAAAACTGTGCCAATGCATATTTAATTAGCAAGGGGACCCTGGATGCATTATGGCCATCATCCCTATATTGAATGGACTGTCAGACTTTCTGAATGCTTCCCCACCCCCCCGCTTCGTTGTTTGGGGAGCTTCTGCATTTTGTCTGAGCAGCTAAAAGTTTCTTTGTTTTTAGCTGGTGATGCATACAGCACCACTGAGGAGAATACAAACAAGTAAAGTCCTAAAGTGTTTATTTTGTCTAGGAAAAAGGGCTGAACCAATTTGAATCCTTTGGGTAACGGATTTTTGTATCTCTTGGAATTAAAAAAACACAGTCTCATGATGTTTACTTTAAGAATATTTTATTATAACAAATAAAATCTGTGCTGTGGGATTTCTTAAGGAAGCCTTTGATGACAATTTGAATTAAGTCAAAATTAACGTTTGCTACTGCAAAGGAATAAATAAAAAATGTTCCAGAAATGAATCAGTAAGCAGGAATCAAAGGCTGTAAACTGTTTTAAAAACAAACATTTAGAAGTGAATCAAATACTTGTTTGTAATATCAAGGAACAAATATGGGAATACACAGATTCCCCACATTCTAGGCTATCACACGATAGCAGTAAATCATTTATGGGCTTGTGAGAACAAAGAAAGTTGATTTAAAATGAAACCATTTTGATAGAGCTTTAGGGTCTCGCAGCCTCACGGTGAAGTTTCGCGTTCTTGTTCCTACAACGAGGAAAGTAATCGGGAATTTCAGGGTCCAAAAAAAGTTAGCCGGGGAGTTGTGGAGATCTTTGTTTGCATCTACCTTGGTACAAAGCCGCCCCAGCAGACAGAGTGTTGCCTGATAAACAGATGTAATACACAAAGTCTGCTTACAATACCGAGCAACAGACTGTGGGCACATGTTTTGGTCTCATTCAAACTCATCAGCATAGTCTAGCTAGCTGTTTTGTTGCTAGTCTACTTACGGGGTAGCTTAGTAGCGTCTTACTGGTGAAGTAACAAGGAGGGTTTTTGCCACAAAAGTTTTGTGGCAAGGGCTCATGGGAAAATCATTTGCATACATCTTGTTACAAAGGCTGACTACTTCCTGGCTTAGACAAAGTGTTGCCTGATAAACAGACTTAACACACAAATGTCTGTCTGGAATAAACAACAGCAAGCTTTGATTTACATTTCCATTATCAAAGATAATCTCTTTCCCAGTGTACAGGAATTAAGAGTCCTCGCCTTATAAAAAAACCAGACTGGCACTGCAGGGATTTTACCACTGCAGAACCTTATTCGAGAGCTGCGGGGATGGGGCATAGTGTACAGGGGGTATAAAATAAAACTGGAAATCTGGTATGGATATGTACATGTGTGATGGTGAGGTGTATGATAATGAAGCACTTTGAACTCCCTATAAAAGTTGACTTGAAAGCAATGGCTGGAGTTAAACAGAGAGCCAGGCCTTCCTTAAAAGAAATAGAAGTAGCCACCAAAATAGCCGTAAATAATAATTGTAGCATATATGGAGCAATCCCTATGTGTTTATATTATAATGTATAATGAAGGGAAAGTGAGTGTAAAAAAGCCTCAGTCCTGGTGCTGGTTTCTGTTTGTAAATCCCTTAAGCTCACCATGTAAGACTGTATATAAAGGAGCATGATTTAGATTTTTTTTTTAACATATATAAATCTTTGGTAGAATCCATGCCCAAAATTATAGATGAAAAATTTATTGCATGAACACAACCCAGCCATATAAATTTTTTATTACAAATAGGACTCTGAAACTTGAATAAAATATGTCAGTTTATTATACAATATTCCCCCCCTTCCTAAAACATGATATGAATGGAAAATTTAAGTTGTGCACTTCTGCGGTGCTTCTGCGAGGTGCTGGGCTGGCAGTGGAGGAGAGGGAGCCCGCTTTATTTAGCTGCAGAGCAGGCTCAGCATGGGCAGTGGCAGCACAGCCTTGCTCATCTGGCATCGCCGGTAAATTTTTTTCTCCACTATGCGGGGATCACCTTTACTGCTTAGAGGATAGATGCATCTGCACCTGAGTTAGCATGCTGGCTGCTAGCGAGGGCTCAGTTTCTGGTGGGGGCTGGCTCTACATAGGTAAAAAATAATCTTGATATCCATTAATTCAGTTTGTGCAGACCAGGAGACAATAAGGCTGGTCCCGGTAGGTCACTGCCACCCCCAGCTGGATTTAGCACGCCCTGGAAAACATGGTGTGTCAAGAAAGTGCGAGTGCCCAAGAAAGCATCCCATTTCTCCAAAGTCAGGTAGCCTTGAAGTGGTTTAGCACTGGGAAGTTCCATGACACTCTAAGCAGGCTTTTTCGGTAGAGGAGTGCAACAACTCTTCACCGTCTGTGTCACGGTCTACAAAAAAGAACAACATTGTCAGTCTGTTGACATTGGTCCTGTCCATGGGCCAGACTTTCCTGGGAAGGTTTTATTCTTTCCAAACAATGGAGCACTCCCTTCCAGCGCCGCGAGCCCTGCTTCCATGCAGCCGTCGTGCAGCTCGGCTGGAGCTGGGCTTATGCTGCAGCTGAACAGGAAAACTGTGTATTGAAAAGTCCAGAGCTTCCATCCTGGAGCTGAAGGTCCCTGCCTGCTTACGCTTTGAGATCAGGCAGACCTGGGTCTCAGGCGTAACCATTTCAGTTGCGCTGGGGTAGCACATGCTTAAGAAACAGACCCAAATAGGAACGGAGAATAGAGAGGTAGTAGGAAATGCTACTTCGGAAAAAGTAGCCTGTTTTGTTGGGTTTTTTTTTCTTTATCCCTTAATCGTAGTTGATTCTTGGAAGTGGAGAGTAAAATAGCTTCAACGTGCTTTTTATCCTGTTTCCCCATGATTATTGTTGATACCAGATCCCCTTGAGCTTCTCTTGTCCAGTAACCTTGACTCCAGTGTACGTACTCATGCTAACTCCAGCTAGTTCAGGGTTAAAAATTCCAACCACTAACTTTTCTTTAGCTAAAAAAGCCCCCAAATAAAACCCATTGTGCTGTTCAAGGTTAAGCTTCCTTAAATATAAAACTAGATTCCTTGGTGATTTTTTTTTTTAAATCAGCAAGCTTAATAGTGGTTCCTCACTATAATATTTCCAACTCCATCTGAAATCATTTAAATCCTCCCCTTAATAACATGCACTTTATTGTAATATACAGATTCTTTGGCTTCCTACCAGCCTTAGCTTAAGGCACCAATGAAACTCGTTGCCGCAGGGGGCCGTGGATTCAAGAGGGGCTCACATCTACTGTATATTTTGTTTTGTATATTTTCCAATGGCTCTAATTATTGCAGGTGGTAGAATTTAACTGGCAGTGTTGTTGCTAAAGAAAACAGGCATAAAGTGTATACTGTTTTGCAGCGTGGCTATCAAATATATAGAAAAGAGAAAATCAAATGAATTGTTAAACTGCTCTATAGTAAGTGATTTTATTGATTTAATGCAAATGCTTATGAAAACGATCTTCCATTTATATCAATTATGTATGGGCAAAAATTAATTTATTCCTCCGGTCACCTGTTTGGCTAACTGACTCAGCAGGACAGACATTCCCCCTCCCGTTGTAGCCGAGCCTGCAAAACACATTCAGAAAACTGGAATTTTAAAGTTTCCGTGTGCAAAACAACAAAAAAGCCCCAACAGGAGTTGCTGCCAACTGCTGAAAAAGCAGAGAGCGAGTGGTGGAGGCTGAGCAAGACTCTTTCGTCCTAGGCAAGACTGTAAAATACAACGGCTCTGATTTTGCCAATCCCTTAACCATGTGGCGGCACATTTATATGTACCGGATCATCTGCGGCATCTGAATAAAATCAGGGAAGCAAAATTCTGCATATAAACATTTTGGCTAAGTGCCTTAACTCAGTCTTCTTATCTGGGGCTTCCACAAGATGCCACCTTGCATAACAATGCTGAGCATACGCTTGCCCAGTACATGTTTTCGGTAGCCTCCCGTGATCTCTACCGCCGTATAGATTGGTTTTAATTCTACCTCATCCTGCACTTTATTGCCCCGTGCCTCTCCATGAAGAATAGTGCTTAAAGCCTTTGTTGTCTATTTTAGAAATTAATATTTAATTTCAGCAGAAGGGGGTGGGTTACAGGCAAACCGATTTAGGAAAAATGTTATCGCAGCAGCCAGAGTAGTAAAAGAAGAAAGTTAAGATTCACTATGCAAACAAATGTCCTACAGCCAGTAGAGTCTCTCTTGTGCCACTAGCTTTGGCATTGAAAAAACAGCACTCAACGCAAACAAAAGTACTTTGTTTCTCAAAATCCAGGAGCAGCTCCCACTCTGTGGGCTCCCCACCGGCTGCAGGGCTGTGCTGGGGAGCGAAGGTGCCAGGCTGGGGGCTGAGAGCGCCAGCACCGAGCCCAGCTCCTGCGGCTGCCACCGAGCCCTCGTCCTTCTCGCTGCTTCACTGGATTGTTTAAAATTTTGAAAGGAAAACATGCTTTGAGTCCCATATTTCTGCTGTAACTTTTTCAAATATATGTATTTTTGTGGAATTCTGGCCCTACTTTAAACATAAAGCCCAAATGCTGATTGAACCATGGCTTGCTGGAGGAAAAGGAAAACCTAAAAAATAAGCAAAAGCCTAATGCCTGCCCTGTAAAATGAAATCTGTTGAATGTTGACTTTGAATGTTAACTAAATATTTTACATTCCTAATGATTTACCTTTGTTTCTACCTTTGCGGTATTGGAAGTGTGAAACTTCTTGCCAAAATCTAGTGTCCAGAATATAACAGCACTGTGCATGTTACCCGGTGGTCGTATCTGCCGTCACTGATTTGAGCTTCAGTTAAAGATAACTCAGAAGATCAATATTTAAAACAAAATTGCAGAAGTGAGAATAATTTTTTTCACTGAGCTTCACTGGAGAAATTATTAAAAATAATAAATACAAAAGAGAGAAAATGGATTCTGGACACACTGAGAAACATTTCACTTTTTAGGAGAATTTTCACTGATTTTAAATAGAAGTATCAGGACTGACGCTTTCTTTGCTAAATATTCTGAATGTTTTTATTCTGAAATTTATCAAAATTTGTTTTGTGAGCACTTCTTTTTACTTATAGTTTTTAATTTATACAAGATTGTCCTCTAAGCTTCTGAATGATACCTAATGCGTACAGTCAGCAGGTAAAAAAAAAATTTGAATATTTAAAATAGGCATTTTCTTTATAGTGCTCTGTGGTAATTAAAATCTTCATTTGCTTAAAAGCAAGGAACCTTTTTAAAGCAATAAATTAGCATTGCTTGACCCAAGGTCACTAGTAGTACTGCTTCTTCCAGCGCTATTAATACCTCAAAGAAAAAGAAGGGGTGGTGTTATCACTCTGTTGCAACAAAAGTAAGATTTTCAATTTAATCACAGTTAGGTGTCATGACCTTTTGATCTTGCATTGACTTCTCACTGAAATGTGGTCAAATTTCAGACAGCTCATTCTAAACTCTGCAAAGTCAAGGTGAAGTCAGAAAATAGGTTTGCCACGATTGGGGGTGGTTTTGATGCGGTAGCAAGTGGTTTCATTTCCTAAGTTTTGTTTCACAGCAAAAACTTTTTTAATGGGATCAATAAGTTACAGAACAATTTCTGAGGAAAAAAAAAAGAAAACATTTTCTATTTGCATTTATTGCGAAAACAGTAATTTGAGGGATTTTTTTAAAAAACATTTTTCCACACAGGTAAAGGGACCTTTTTTCCCCAGTTCATAGTGCTAGAAATAATTAAGAAGGAAAATGCTATTTGACTAAAGCTTCTACTAAGAATAATTTTTGAACAAGAGAGCGATCATCTTCACATAGAGTCTTAATAATGTGTAAAAAATGTAAAACACTCATTTACACATATGCTTTGATAGGTAATTTTATTATTTTAGGCAAATAAATTGTGTTCATTGGAGAGCGTTAGCTGGGAGTTTGTAGGACCTGTTATTTGCACAAGTTCTAAAGCAGTTCATCCAGTATCTGGTCTCATTTATACCACTGCAAATCAGGGACAACGCTGTACATTTCTGTGATCTTGTAGTACTGTAACCACTGCGAAAGTATGACGAAAATCAGCTCTTCTATCAGTTTTGCAGATTTCATTCCAGAAATGTGTAGACAACAATCTCCACGACTTTGTAGTGTTGCTTAGTTACCTTTATATGCCTGCTTGAAAATATGTTTCGGGACTTTACTATGTGTTGGATTAAGGCTCTGGTTTGTATACAACATAGAGGCTGCATTATAAAAAACATGTAGGAGAGTAGTTTAAATATGCCTTCTCTAAAAAGAAGGATTCTCAAAGCGTAATTTATGCTAACACACACACCAAGCACTCTGTGTAGTGCCGTAAACAAGATTCCCTTTTTTTTTTGTGGCAAAAATATTACCTAGGCACAGGACTTCTGCATTATCATGTCCTAGTGCAACACTCCTGTCCTTAGTTTGTACTCTCAGCCTTTTGAGGAAGTCTGGCGCCTCTGATCTATTTTCCACAGCAGACCCTGTAATTTTTGGCTGTATTTTATGTTTTTCAGATTCAAGTCAATCTGAAAGTCCCAGCCAGCCAAGTGAAGCTGATATTAAGGACCAGCCAGAAAATGGTAAGTTCTTACCTGCTGCTCCTGCTTTGGGATATTAAAAAACAGCCCATATTTATAAAGATTTTTTTCCTGTGTCTAATATAAAAAGATTATACAGAATAATTGACATGGGATAGCTACGAATAGGTTGTATACTCTCCTCATAGTTAAAATGCTACTGTTTCACTAATCTAAGGTAGCATTTATTTCTCCAGTCCTGCAGAGAGACTTTTTTTTCCTTTAAAAATTATTTTAATTAGGGAGATGCCATTAAAGAGCCTGCTGTATGCAACCCTTATCCTTATTCCTCCATAGCAAAGGCTTTCAGTCCCTGGGCCATGAGTCATGACCCCCTAGGGGTGTGTGCTTCAACGCTTTCATTTTTATCTATGTGCTTTTAACTTCATTTTGTTTATTGATGCTCTCACATGACACACTGAAGTACCTAACTTTCAGTATGTGGTCAGCCATCATTTTAGAGTGCAGGATCTCAGATAGTCCCACGAAACAAAATGGTTGCTTTGAAATATGTTTCTGCAGACCCATTCTCTACTGCAAAAATCTGCTAAACAAAACTGAGCAGCAAGTCTCCTAAACGTTGCCGTTTCAGGGCAGGACTGCACACCTATAAACATCCCAGCTGCTCAGGCAGGTACCCACTGCAGGACTGATACAGGTGCTACCAGTGTTGTCTGTATTTTTTCATCGGCGTGCTTTAAAGGTTGTAGATACTACGGGTAAGCAGGTCAGGGACGCTCAGCTAGAGCTTGTTGCTCCTTCTTGTCTGTATGTTTGCAATACCATTGTTTCAGGTGGCAGCAGCTTGAGCTTATTTGGAAGTAGCAGCAGGACTGTGACTTTTGGGAACACTGATACTCTTTGAACTGGGATAGTTTTAAAGTAGAAGCAATAGCTTCTACTGAAGCAATGGCTTGCTTTGTAAAGCAGCCTGAAAAAAATTCATTCAATAATAGCAAATTTCTGTAGGGACTGTATGCGAAAGCCTAAGTAAGGGAACAGCTTCTCTTCTTTTTTATGTTTAAGTAAAGTAGACCTCAACAATTTTTGTTGGCCCATTGGCAACTGAGTTTTGGTTTACTACTTATATTTAGGACTTAGAAATAATGTCTCCCAAAGTGAAAGTGATTATTATTAAGTTTTTCTTGACTTTTTTGTCCATAACCAGATTTTTTTATAAACCCTAAATGTAGATGGGGGATCTACTGTACTGGGGTCTATTGTGCATACACAGAAAAGAATTTGTGTGAAGGGCTTATGTCTCTAAAGCCTGTCACCATCTTTGGGATATGCAAACCCCTCTCTTGTAGAAATATTGTATATAAAATAATACAACCGTGCTTGCCCTTTCACAGAGGAACTAACTGCTTTTGCCTCAAATCCCTACAGCTGTATGTATGTTCTGTGTGTGTTTTGGGGACTTTATTAGCAACCGAACAAGCTGGGAGTGAGGTTGAAGGGCTGCATTCACATCCGGACTGCATTTGGATCAGGGTTTAAACGGCAGATCGAATTAAGGGAAGCAGAAGAGGCTTAGGTACCTAAAAAGCTTTAAAATACCAGCATATATCATAGGACATAAAACATAGGGCTCATTGGGCTGGGAAGATTTTGGCTTTTGGGGTTCCTGTATTCTCCTGCCACTGAAATATGAAAGTTTTCTTATTTTGATAGATTTTGTGCTGCTCATCTCTAAACATACTATCCTAAAACATTTTTGTTGTTTCTGCAAGACAGTGCCTAATTTCCCTTATCAATCCTGTTCATAGAAATTCTAATTTGTAGCCAAAGGACTGCGAGGTTAGGAGAAGAAATGACTAAACTGTGATTTTTGTTCTGCCAATTCTGCTTTTTTTTTTTTGTAGCGAATATGTTGCCTATGTTTATTAAATCATATTTTAATTTAGAATGTATTAGGCACCAAGCATGTTATTATTTTGTGTTTAGATAGTATTCTTTCGCAGCTATTAAACCACAGTTCTTCTTACCCTGCAGTTTCTTAGTCTTAAGGAAGCCTGTTACTCAACAACCATCCCGAAAAGCAGCAATGTCGGTGTTTAATAATGTAAAATCTGTAAAAGCCTAGAGAAATGAAATATCTCTGATTTGGAGCCTGAGTCTTCGTTGTAAAACAAGCTTTTAGTGAATTCTTGGAACTTTACCGGTGACCTGCAAAAGGTACTTTTTTTTAATAAACAGGAAAAAGATTTTTCTTTTTCTCGGTTTTACTAAAGGGTATTTTTAGCCCACCACAGCAGAAGCCTCCTAACTGATTACACACCTTTTGCTGTGCCTGTGTGGGAGATTTTCTTTACAAATGCATCTAACACAGTCTGTTGGCCCTAAAGGGGTTGCTCCCCCTGGGCAGATGCTGAGCTCATTCTCAGCACACACAACCCCCAGCTTGCAGTGTACCCAGTGTGTAGATCAACACAGATCTGCAGCTCTTATCTACTGAACGTGAGGATGAAAGCAAAACTGCAGGCTTTAGAAAATGAAAAACTGCACGCACAGAAACGGACACAATAAATCATATTAACTGCGTTGTTCTACACTTGCTGTAGACCCACTTCCACAGGGCCTGATCCAAATCCCTCGAGTCAATGGGAGTCTCGTAATTGATTTTACTGAGAGTGGGAATGAGCCCACACAGAGAGGATTTTTTTTTAAATCAAAGAAAAATAGTATTGTGAATAACCTTATTCCCACGGACACTAACAGCACAATGACCAGATTGAGGGCAGATTTGGAATCATTTTGCATGTTTCTGAAAGGCACAAAGGAGTGTATCGATTAAGTACTACCTTTTACATGCATGCATTCCTTCATTTTAAAAAAATAAATCTTTAAAGGCCTTGTGAGGGTTATACAGCCTCTCTACTTGCCTGTTAATATCCTTTCTGTTCCACTCCATAAATTCTAGAGCTATTTATTATACACATATATTTTGCATACCTTGAGTAATGTAAGTTCAAAAGGGTCAACTATACAGCCCTGAAAAAGAAGGCCTCCTACTACAGATTTTAATTTATCATTCTAAATTGTTTGTGTTATTTTGGAAAGCCTGTATGTCTAACCTTCATTAAAGTGAAGTTCATGGGAAAAAAAGCTTTTCTTTTTTAGAGCCACTCCTTTTTTCTAGTGGGCATTTTCTGGAGCAGAATCATCACAGACAGAGAAGATGGTGACAACTTCTGCTCTCAGTGGTGGCTTTAACACCAAGTCTAGCCTTTTCTTCAGCCTTCATTAAACCAGAACAGTTTTCAGGCAGTCACTTACCTGATCACTACTGCAAAAATTTACAGAAATTTTTTTTTTTTTCCGAGAGAGAGTTATCCAGCATGATGGTCATGAAAAGCAAACGTGCAGGTGAGACAGGGCTCATTCATGCATGCATGGTCCAAGGTCCAGATGGCTTGTCCTGGAATGAGGGGTAAAGCTAACGTGTAACTGAACACTGTGCAGGGTGCTGCTGTCTCACAAGTCCATTAGCATGGGAAAAGAGCTTCTCGGGGAGAGGAAGAAAACCCGGAATTTGTCTGTTTGTTATGTGGGTGAAGAAATTTGCAGGAGAGATGACGAAAGAGACCAGCAACTTCATTTGAAAGGCAGGAACATGTTCCGATGTCTTGATATTTTGCTCAAATGAGGTTTTTTTCTGACCAGCTGGGTGGAACACCCGTGTGGAAAATTCCCCACTTTTGTAGTTGCCTAATGGTATGTAAAAGCTTCATTTCAGTTGGCACCGCAAAGTGATTTTGCAATTCACCCAATCAAAAAAAAAGCTTATTGATTTTAAAAGCTTGTTAAATGCACTGGTTTGGTGTTGTATTTTATAAACAAACTGGTTTTCAGTGAACTGAGGATGACAAAATGGCTAGTCTGATGTAGTGAAGTGACTGCATGCCTGGGGATCAGGAACAACTGAATTCCCAGCTCAGCACTACTGTGGACTCTCTCTAGGGCTTTTATTCTCTCTTTCAGTCATGGAAATGGCTATCAGATAGATTTTCTTTTTGTAAGTAGGATTATTTTAAACTTTTGTAGGAAAACTTTTCAGTCTTTTTGTCTGCAAAGTGGGGATATTTGTGATTCTAGCTTTCAGAGATTCATTGGATATTAAAAGTCAAATCCTGCTCTGTTCCAGCAGGAGTTTAACTCTGGAGAAAGGCAAGGAGGGTGTAGCACAAACTGGTTAATAATTGTGGTACAATGCCGTGTTACTGCTGTCAGTAAATGGATGTCAGACATCCACCAGGCAATGTTTGTGTTTGATGTGGTAGTACTGGAGAATTAATAACTTCAGCGTAAAGGTACACATGAAGTGTGCTGTGTAAAGGAGAAGAATGCTGTGTCATTTTCTACAGACAACTGATGTCTCTCGAGCATGTGGTATTGTGATTTGATAATTCAAAGTTGGTAGCACACCACTTTAATTGTAGATTAGCAAATTCTTTTTAAAGAAGTTGGTAAATTCTCCCATTTCAAGTGAGCAAGACAGCATTCATTATTACAGCTGATTACAAATGTGTGCCAAATTCATAGCTCAAACAATTTCTGTAGAGGGAGAGGCATTTATCTAAAAAATAAAAATGTTTCATGCCCAAACCAAATGCTTTTTAGTTTTAATGTGTTCTTGCTGCTTTGAGCTGCAAGTACCTTAACAGCACTGCAGGAAATGAAAGGCACATTGTTCTTTGTAACATTAAAAAAAAAAAAGAAAAAAGAAAAACAATGATGTACCGTAACTCACAGAACTCGTTTTTCAACCCTGCAGTAATTACACTGGACTTGTAAATATCATCTGTGAATTCTTTGCTTAAGTAGGGCTGGACTTGAGTATTAAACCTTAAAAAAATGTTTAAGTATATGCTTACTTTTCCATGCCTAAAAACATAAAGGAAGAAATTCTGGTCCTCAAGCTGTGTGGGAAAGAGAAGGCAATAGTGGGAACATATGCAAAGAGAAGTTTCCTTTTCTTCTATAGGCGAGGCTGGGCATGGCAGGCATTACACAGCTTTGGCTGCAAGGAAGGAGTGGGTTATGTGCAACCTGGTAAAATGCAAAAGCAGCTTGCGGAAAGACCTCTCTGCCTTAACTAACAGGCTGCAGAGTCCAGCCACTTTTTGTATGCTTTCTTTCTGGTCCCCAAACCTGGCATTCTTGTTTCGTGCAGTGGGGTAGCTTTAGCCAGTGGAAGTGGTGCCTGCCTGGCCCGAGGGTTAGGCACTCTTCTCGAATGCGGAGTTCACTGTTCAAACCCTTCCTTTCAAGCTGAGACGGGCAGAAAATGTAGCTGTTCTTTGTGGTTATCCCAACCACTCAACTATGTTGTAAGTTAAATGGTAGCTGAGAGACCTCCAATCACTTCAACAGCCAAATTTTTAACTAGTAGAAATGTACTGCCTTCCGAGGCCATCCCTTCTTCTGAGGCCATGGCTAACCTCCCATCTCCACTACTGCAGGTGGAGTCCATCTGCTTCGCTGGCTCTCTCAGCTGTGACTGAACTTGATGCCAACCGGCTTTACACTTACTCACCGAGGAGGTGCTGCAAGTGTAGCGGGACTTGAGGTGTCTGGAGGGTCAGCTGTCCTTGGACAGGCCCCTTCATTCCCTCCTGAGGAGTGCACGGACATGAGCGGTTCTCTGAACACACAGTGCTGGAACTGGTACTGTTAGAAAGTACATCATGACTAACATTCCTGAAACACCTCATTTGCAGCAGATAACCAAGCCTTGCAGAGAAAGTTTTCTATCAGTTACAGTTGCAGACAGGGTAATACAGTAACAGCAGCTTTTATTAGTGTTCTTGTTCATGGGATCATTTGCATCAGAATCTTATAAATGCGTGAAGACTCTCCTCTCTTGTTTACAGAGCAACTCTGAGGAGTTATCACAGCCTGAGGGACTAATCTAAAATTAACTTTGCTTCAGAAAAAGCTTTTAAAAAAAACCCCTTAGCATTTTCAATAAGGAATCTCATAGCTGGCACTGAAGTCAAAGCTCCTGGTGATGTCAGCTTGTTTGCACCTTTGTAACTTGCCAGGACCAAATTCTGAATGGATTTGCACCCTTATGGATCACGTCTGCCGGCAACAGCAATGGGGAACTTTGTCCAGGCTCGAAAGCTCTGGCCGAGCAGGGGAGCCCTTGTGGGGCTGGTCTCTTCTGCCTTCCTGTGGGCTGGACAGAATCGACTGTTGACTCTTAACAGGACCCATCAGCTGATGAAGGTCTGATGAGGTCCAACCTGTGTTTCATCACCCCCTGAGATAGAGTGCATGTAGGCAGTTCTGGGAGCCAGCGTTTCCCAAGGAAACAAAAGCAGATATGTCTGGTTATAAATTTAACTTATGTGTCATTTAGTCTTGCGTTTTTTTTAATCTTATTTCGTTACAGATAGATTTCAACAAGAACTAGAAATACAGTATTTTAATCATAATAGTCTAGAACTGAAACTTTGAAGCATCCAGCTGTATTTCCCAGCCAGTTTCATGACTGTCATGAAGAAGCAGCTGAATAATTAGGAAAGAAAACACCATTTTTTCCTACATTACCATATTTTCATTGAGATTCACGCTCAAAGTAAATGATTTTGTGGTCCAGATTGTGAGGCACAGTTCCACCATTTCCAGGATTTAGCGGGTCCTCTGCTAGGCTCAGGATTTAGCCTGCTTATCAGTAGCTGGCACTCTCTTGAGGGGACCTTGTGATGGCAACAGTGAAGGGTGTTGACTGTCAATCGGGCGAGATATGCGGTCGTCAATCAGGGTCAGTTCTGCAGCCTCTGCTGGGGCCGAGTGGAGAGCCATTCTCATCAGTGACCTGCAGTGTTTGAGACTTGAGGATTGACAGAGGACTTCAGTTTTCACTGCTGCTAACCATTAACCTTCACAAGCAAAGAATTCCCACAAAAAATTCATCCAAGGCAAGTATGACAGGAAATATTCAAAGCATGAAATGAATGCTTATAGCATGACAAAGCAGTGCTTGAAAGACATGAAACGTTCATTACGCTTGGAGTGGCTGAATGCTGCAAAGGAAAGGAGAAATAAAAATGTGGCTAGAGTATATATTTTTATTTCTCCATATGTGTGTACAGGAAAAAGGCAATGAACCTTTCCAGTGGATAAGGTGCATAAATACAGCTGCGATTATTCTAAGTCATTTCAAAATATATTTTTATTCTGTTGCTCCGTTCCATTCCTTTCTGTGTATATTTATCCGCAAGATAACAGCAAGGGCCATCTAGAGGGCAGCTTGGAAACGGGCTGGCCAGGACCCCTTTCCTAGGAAGCTCCCATGCCTCCGCAAGGCGAGTGTTCCTCCCTTGCTCTGCAGGGCCAAGGCTTTTTTTTGCCTTGCAGCAGTGTCAGGTTGCTGTCCCCTTCTCTGCCGCAGAGCCAGGCTGGGGGCAGGCAGCCATGGCAGGGTGCTGCCCCAGCGCTGGCCCCTTCTACCCATGTCCCACCTTTGTATGTTGAGAGGTGCCTTGGTGCTAACTTTAGCCAGTCCTCCTGGGGTCCTGGGAAGGACTGCTGGAGCTGTGAGCAATCTCCAGTTTTCACTACAACCGTCTTTTTCTTCATATGTCTTCTTGAGAGACTTCCTGTTTAATTAACAGCTGAGAGTTGTGTTGTGTTGCATCGGAGTAATTGCTACTGCCTGAGCAGACCACAGGCTGAAGGATGCTTTTGAATACCGTGCTTGCCCACCAAGAAGCCGGGCACTTAGGGAAAGAAGTTTATTTGTGGTATGGGCATCGTTTTAATTTTCTGTCCAGTGGAGAGGGGAGTTTATTAGTGGGAAGAGAATGTGATGCCAAGGCCTAACTTGCAAAACAAAACCCCAAACCTATCTATCTGTCTTTCGATGTAAGACTTTCCTAATGCCTGTAATGTAAGACAAAGGGAAAATTTTACTTGCAGGAAAATTGCCTTCCACAATAACCAAGAAAAAAAACACAGAACGCCCACACCAGAGCAGCATGATCCAAAATGTGAACTTTTTACGCCTCCCCAACCTTCTAGGTTAGGCTTCCAACCAAGTGATCTTTTATTATCAACATGATATACCCTTGACATAATTTGGCGCAGTAAAGCTGCTTCTGCTGAACTCGTGATTTCATTTACTAGATCTGATGAAAGTTCTGTGAACCACGGTAAAATGTGATAATTAGTAGTTTAATTCTTTTAGGGTGTGCGTATTAATTGAAAAGGCTTGAACTATAAATACAGGGCCTGTGGATAAAAGCACACTCTGAAATCAGTCGCTTATCCGAAGTATTCATTACTTCACATCTATTTAGGTAGTGTCTCTTTGCAGCAGTGCCAGTCGGCTGTTGAAGTGAGTGGGAGCCTTCCACTCAGAGATGGCAACAGCAAAATCCAGCCTGACTCGCCGCTGCTCTCATGTGATCGGAAGCACTCCCCGGCCAAAATTTTGCCCTCTGTGCTCAAACCACTGGAAGCTAAAAATGCGTGCCGGGAGCTGTGCTCTGCAGATGAGCTGGTGAAGCGCTGGCTCTCTCGCTGTGCAAGCTGCCGGAGACAGAAGGGGCTAAAGGCAGCGTTTGCCGGCTGGCCACAGTGTCCTCCTCTCCGGCTTGAGGTGGAGGCAGCGGCGGTGTGTTGGCGGGTGGCAGACTGCCTGTCTCCAGCAGCCAAGTGGGAACGTCTTTCTGATGCTCAACAAGTCCACCCAGAGCATCAGTGGTCCCCCACGATTCAAGTCTCAGCCAGCCTGGACCTTCATAACAAACCATATTTTAACTCCTGCTTACACACTTATCCCTCACCGTATTTGGGACCGTCAGCACCTAAACCTCTGCTGCTTCAGCCAGAGTTTGGTTCATTCGGCCGTGAATGTCAGACTGTAGCATGGGGCTACTGCCGAGAGCTGCGATAAGGAATCATGCTTTCTTGCTCGCGCTCGTGTGTTCTTTTGTTCTGACTTCCTGGCCAACGCAGGAGGTATTCTGTTGACTCTAGGCCTTTCCAAATATATATATATATACTATGAAAATGTATGTCGTTATTTCACACCTTCCTCTGGTTTCTGTGTGTGGTGTAGTGCCTGGATGAATCATACCTGGTTTTACAGGTACAAGGTGATTTTCATTCAAATGGATTCCAACCTTCATACTCATATTTGGTTTGCACACTCAGAAAAAATCTATATATCTGCATGTACTGCAGATTCATGGGTTAATCAGGTGCTTTCCAAGTAGCGTTAACTTTTTAAATCTGAAGTTGTACACATGAGCACATGAAGAGCAATGCACTGCTTCTGAAAGCTGTATGCTGGACTGTTGCTGTTGTCAAGGGAGGGCACTTTGGTGAGACCAGGCTCCCAGAAAAAGCCTCATCACTTCTATAGCTAATCAGATACTATTTTTTTAATTGCAGACGCTACTTTTTAATTGCAAAATTTGCTAGATAGGAAATGGAAAGAAAGTTTAGGGTGACTCTCACTGAGCTGCGAGAATAAAATCCCCTCCGAAGCCTGGCCCTAGTGTGACTGAAATGGAAAAATACCAGATCTGTTTCTTGGAAAGTGAGAAGGAGACTATTTGCAATGGTTCACAAATATTTTCCCAGGAGCAACGTAGCGAGCATGGCAAAAGGGGGAAGGAGGAAGGTGAGGCGAGCGAGCCATGCTTGTAAACATACTCCTTTAACTCTGCTGTTGTTATTTTGCACACAAAGGGTGCCGCAAGTTGTTTACAGCAGTTCACGTTATCCATTTCTGTTCCTTTTTCTCCTGTCAGTGCCATATCTTCAGTTATACAACTTTTTTTCTGGGTTGTGATAGTGACCAGATAGATTTTGGTGGTGGGGTGGTAGAAAGGTGCCAGTTGATTAAATGTGCTGCTTACTATGTGCATTTCATGTCTGCTGTCTTAACATTTTTTTGTTAACCGCTGTTGCAACTGAGGAAAATGCTGAAGTTTGACAGTTGGGAGTTACTGCCGAGTTATGTGCTGTAAACTGTATCATCCCTCTGCCTTCTCCCTTTCTCCCCCTCCTGCTGAAACCAAATGATTTATAAAATGCCTTCACATTCTTGAGTGAGTTCACACTATCACCTCCAGGCACTGCACTGAGGAGTCTTAGGAGTGGATGGGAAACGCTGATCTGATAGCTGGTATTTTTCTGTGAAAGGAAAAAAAAAAAAAGGCAAAAAAGGGCTGATTAAATTTAAAGGAGAAAAGTTTCCTGCTGTGCCCCAGAGTAAATCTGTAGTCAGTGAAGCACTTTCTAGTAAACAAGAGATGTACGTGGTTATAGTGGGTTTTTATTATTACATGCTGCCATTGTTTTCCACTTTCATAAGATTCAATTAATGTAATCATTTTAGAGTGTCTCTAATCATTACCTCCCACCCTCCCTCACTCGTACTTGAAGCAAGGGGATCTGCTGCAAGCCACACTCTGGGATGAGGAGCTGGCACCTCGCTCCTGTCACTGGCAAAAGGAGGCACAAGAAAATGATAGGGCTGCTACTGGGGATTCGAGTATGTTTCTTCTCTCTCTTTGGCCTTTGCAGAACACATGGCCAGCACCCCAACCCCTGGCTGAGGTGG
>JAVKLA010000090.1:3809298-3907287 GCA_034782735.1 Sagittarius serpentarius | reverse complement strand
AGCTGGGTGGCAGAGGGAGATGGGGTGCTTTGGCGGTGCAGTGTCTCACTAGGTGAGCCAGGGTACGGGCTGGCAGTTTCCTACTAGTCAGGCACAAGGATGTCAAGACCATCTTTTAGGCCACGGTGGGCCAAACCCTTTGCTGGCATTTCTTCTCCCAGGATCATAAGGGAGGATTACTTCTTATGTAGCTTGTAACACTTACAGAGAATCCAGACCTCTGTCCCTGTTCTTTTTCTACTTCAGTTCCTTACTCTTAAAATCTTATCTGTAACGGAAGGCTCTTTGACAGCTGCATCTCCATCTGAAAACCTGCTGGTGTTTGGGGGGTGTCCCCACCTGACCAGCTTTGCAGTGCAGACCACCTGCAATTTTCCCACATGTTATACCTCAAAAGTCCTTAAAAATCAGGGAATTCGCTTTCAGGAAGTTTCCAATAGCAGAATGCAGAGAGCTAGCTGTGTTCCCCACGCCATGCAGAGGGGAGCCAATTTTATCGTACAGCAGAGCATGCCATAGCTTGAGCTGCAGGAGGAAGGGAAGAGGTGAGAAGCAGGAGAGGATGGACAGCAGCTTGATGGACTGAGATGGCTGTAGTTTTGAGGCAGGAGGGGAACCTCACAGATTTTTGTGAGGGAAGGCTTAGAGCAGTGGTATGGTTGTGGCCCACAGCTCAATTTAAAGCAGTAATAACAGGGGCTGGAAAGGATATGATAACCTGAGCAAACGGCTGAGGAATGAGGCAGCCCAGTATTAGTGAATCCAGATTTCTGTCTGTCACGGCCATGAAGGATGCATTTGCAGTAGTACTGGGAGCCGTCCACTGTTAGAAGGAGAAAGAAGTAAAGATCATCCCGTGTACAATATAAATGTAAGTTGTTATTACTACTATTGCTATGTCAGCCATAAACTGTTCCCACGAGAACAGAGATGCAACATCATTGAAAAAGAATGTCTTACTGTGAAATGGGCAGCAGAAACACTGTGGCATTATCTGCCGGGTAATGAATTTACCTTGGTGACAGATCATTATTCCCTCCTGCAAATGAACCAAATGAAGGACAGGAACACAAGGATAACTCAGCAATACTTGTATTTTACAGTCTTCTGAATTTAAAAAACAAACGAACAAAGTAGCCAGATATAAATGTAAGGATAGAAAAGCATGTCATGTCAAGAGAGATTGCCTGTGGGAAGATATGGAGAGGAAAACAAATTTTCTTTCAGCTCTATGCTAACATGGTATATGGACTAAGGCTTGGATTTCATCCCACCTAACATTAGGCATTAAAATGAGGCACCAGCTATGAACATAAAATCCTCAGTCCCCCTCTATAATCAGTGGGGATACTGAGTCTTCTGGGAATTCATCTCTCTCTGTTGAACCTCAGGGAGGTTTAAAACCGGTGTGTTTCAGGCTAATGCTGCAGTTGCTCTGAACCTGAGATTCTGCTGCTAGAAGAAGTCACCCACCCTTCCCCTGCTTATCCTGAAAAGACAGAGTAGGCAAAGAAAGAGTCTGCTGCAAGAGCAAAGGTGGATCTAGCAGGGCATGTTGACTTGGTTGAGTGATTTCTTCAGGGTAGAAGAGTGGACAGTGTATCTACTGCCCCCGTGTACTTTCTGCCCTTTCTGTTTTTCTCCTGACTTCTACAAAATGGGAGTTTCTTAGATAAATTATCATTTTACAGAAGTGTTTATGTGCTCTGTGGAAGAATGTGTCTAAGGATGGGCATACTGGCAGCAAGAACTTCCTCCTCAACCCTTCCAGTGAAGTTTTGTTCTAAACTGCCCAAATGAAACCATTATTCAAAAGTAAAAATGTTCTGTTCCATTTCTTGTTTTCATTCTTTTATGCGTCTGGGGACTAAACTGCTGTGAAAAAGAGCCCATTCTCACAGGATGTCTTGCCTAATTTTGCAGACAAGAGAGGTTCAGCTATTCCTATTACGATGAGATAAGAATCTGAAATGTTGGGATCACATCCATCCTGAGTTGAACTCTGAGTCTTCCAAAATCCATCCATCATTATTTTTTCCTTTATTTCTGTATTTCAGTAATGCAAGCAAAGAAGGAACAGAGAAGAATTGGATGTTTATGCATTATAAACCATAATGGATGGGTTTCCTTTTTACCTTTTAGTTTAATGTAAAGGTCCCTGTGAGTGGTATTGCTTTTCCATTTTCATTCTTTCTGCCTGCTTGACTGTCACTCATCAGCAAAAGGTCTGCCTTTCATGTAAAGTTAGTCGTGGTACAGAGTCTCATAGTTTACACGCAGAGTACTGTTAGACAAAGCCTGATGGCTGTCAAAGGGCAGGTGAGCCAGGCTGCTAAGCATGGTCCATATTTGAAGTCTTAGCCCCGTGGTATCTTCAGATTGTCCCAAATAGATGCAGACAGGGCATTTGACATAGGGACTCCACCCCACTGCCACATATCTGCATCTCTGTGTATCGCACTATGCCACACAAGACTGACTGCTGGGAAGGAGTAAGAGGGTCTAGAGAGGGAAGCCGTCTACCGTGGGAAGAAGACTGCATAGGCTCAGCTGACCAACCCAGCATCTAGCAACAGATTCATCTCAGGTCCTCACCTCTATACCAAGACTGTGTCTGAGTTGCTGGAGGCAGCCTCCTGGGGTGAGACATCCCACCGTTGTCATCTCAGTTCCTTGAGGCACCTGCCCTGGAACCACCATATCTCCCACACATGGGATGAGCACATGAAATTAGATAAGGACTAAGAAGGTCCCTCTCTGCCCCATCTGTTTACTTTGTTAATCTTGAATGCCTCACAATACACTCACAATCAGTGAACTTGGAGGCCCTCTTTGGGCTACAGTCTGAGCAGATTACACAGAGAAAATAAATTCGGTCCGTGTTCTGGCCTGACCTTGGCCTGAACCTGAGAAAGTGAATGCCCCTATCACACCAACATGTGTCTGTAGAAGTACAGTAAACACAAATGGGGGTCACTGGCCCTCTCTGTCGTACAGTCCCAGGCCAGGAGTCTAGAGTTTTGGGCTGTCCGCCCGAGTACTTGTTAATAAATGTCCATTCTTAGTCTGTAAAGGAATGTAGACAGGGCATCCTGCCCTACAAAACACAAACTTAGAATAAAACAGAAAGAGAGTTTCGGTCATCATACAGAGCTCTGCTGCTGGTCTCCACATCCAGCAGTCTCTTCCCACTGGACTTAAGCTGCTAGTTTGGGACTTGGCTGGGGGAATTGTCCACTAACACACTGTGGGTTCTCCACCGCTGTCTGTAAGCGTAGTTGCCTGCCTAACCCCAAGTGCATCAGTCCTTGGGAAGTCAGTCGATAAGACTGTGGGGCAGAGCCTGGGCTATGGGACAGGAGAGCCTGGGACTGGATCACCCAGTGCGGGGGTTGTGTTTCTTCCAGGGGTGCGTAGTACTCTGCCCATGCATCTTCACACTCCCAGTGGAGTCAGTCAGAGGCAGATGAGGGGGTGACATGTTCCTTGTGGAGACTCACCGGTGCCTTTGCTAGTCACTCCACCCTTTTGTTCTTCTCTGGAGATGTCCTGCGTAACTCAGGTGAAGTCAGTGCAGACCTTGGTGGCCACCCAGAGATTCTGTGCTCAGTGGAGGCACTTTGTTCGCTGCTAGCAGGCAATGAGGACAACTCCTTCAGTTCCCAGCCCTCATTATGCAGTGCCTCTATGGAGAGGGTGACGCTGCACTGGGTGTCACTCTGCCGTCTGGACAGGAGTTGTAAGCCCAGACTTGTTGGGCACGTGGTGTTTGCCTACAGTGGCCTAATCTGCATCCATAAGCATCAAGTTTCGTGCTCTCAGTCTTGTGCAAGCTTGACATGTCCCTAGAAAAGCATTAGTGTGCTTCCAGACCCATCCCTTTCTGTCTTCTCTGCCCTCAGTATATCAAAGCTTTATTCCAGAGACTTACCTTGGTACCCTGCTGCCCAAGGTGGGACAGCCCAGGCACTGCTGGAGAAAGGCTCGTGAGGTTCCTCCCCCCGTCTTCCATGCGGGGATCTCTCAGGGTGGCCCCGACTGAACTTCATCAGCCCGGTAACATGGACAGTCAAGGACAGACCGTGTATGTGTTGTCTCACCACGAGTAGTGGAAAGTCTCTTCCCTCCCCAGCCACAAGGATATCTGACATGTAAACCTAGTGGAAGTCAGCCTACTTGGCACTAAAATTTATCAAAGTTAGGAGATTATTGTTCTGTACAAAGAACAGAGGAGTAACAGCCTTCTGGAGAGAAAACTCCAAGCAATGCAATGGAAAGGACAGTAGGTAAATAGGGTAACATGATTCGCATGGGGTTTATTGTGAAGTAGTTTGCTCACCGGTGGTGTCAGTAGAGGAGGTGTAAGAAGACTCTGAAAGGAGAGGAAAACCCATGGGGAAAGGTGGAGCTGGCTGATCCTTGTGACTTAGCTTCCATGCCCGGCATCCTTATTTTCACATTGTATTTATACTATCTAATCTTCAGCAGATATTTCTACAGCCTCCATTATCTTGGTGTCCAGGCGCAGACTTTTAGAAGTGTGAAAAGAGAGCAGTGCCAGGAAGGGAGGATGAGAGGACACAGCTGATGAAGTCACCAGGGCTTGTGTCCATACTGCCCAGCAAAGCGGGGCAGGAAGGCTGCCCACCCTCCTCTGACCCTGGCCTCTCTGGCTTCTCCGGGACACTGGGCTTTTCTAGAGAATTCTGCCATATGCTCTGAATACATGGATTATCCCTGTAACTATAAACTAACATGCAAATAATAAAAAAACCCCCCAACACCTCTTTTTATAGCCCCCTAATTCTGTGTCCACAGGGCTTCAGACTCCCTCAGTTCAGTTCTGAGCACGTCTGCAGAGTAACCTTGGAGAGTACACTTAGCTACGACCAGCCGAGGGAGGGTTTTATAGATCCTAAAATAATTACAGCATCGCTGAGTCTAGTTGTATAATTTCTTGGCAATATACTAATTAAAACTAGATATTTACACACAACGCTTATTTAAACTTAAGACTTATTTAAAAGAACCTGCATACTTATAATAACTATATATCATGGCTTTATTGAGGACCGTGTTTTTCATGCAGATTGAATTCTTGAGCGCTGTTATTAACATAAATGAGCCCACAGCTTTATGTTCAGGACTGAATACTTCCAGGGCATCTGAATCATCCTGGTGTTTCATTTCACCATGTAAAATTATTTTTAAAATACTACATTTTTTTAACTTGCTGTATTATGGCAATTAGAAATCGCTCTGTGTTTACTAGGAACAGAGAGTCCAGCAGAGCTGAGTGTTTAATGTGATGAATAGTGTTAGGAGCTCAAAGAAAAGTCAGATGCGTGTCGACACTTATCAAAGCTGTTCTGCTGCTCAGAATGACTGTTCGTGATACTTGTTTCATGATAAACTTCCTCAGAACATGATGTTACTGGAAGAAAAATGATCCACTCTGAGAAATACGCAGGTGACACAGTTGAGTCAGCAGCTTGCAACAGTGACACAGGCTTACGTTTACAAAAATCCCCACTGAACTTTTGTCTTCTGCATGCGTATATCATAGCCTTAAAATCTGTCGCCACAAAAGTGTCCCGTTTCTTGTGTTCACTTTGTAGCTGTTTAAACTAACAAAAATCTTCCCACCACCCTGATGAAGAGGTAGATTCCTGGGCTTAAAAGTCTTAATAGTCACAAAACTTTCCTCTTTCATAAGTAATTCACCGTATAAATGTAAGTATCTCCAGTGACCACTGATACCTCTGGGGAAACGATAAACATGGAAAAATAACAGACCACTGTGGAAACCAAAAAATCCTACCTCCCGTAGGAGAGGGTTTAATTATTGAAGTTGCAAGGATTTCCCCATGCACAAGCATCTCGGCATTCATAGGTGGAAAGTACCTCATGCTGTGTTTGAAATATCAACTGGATTTAAAAGAAGGCTTTGTGCTTCACCATAGACCTTTCTTAGCTCCTGCAGATTGTCCCGATAGCTGAAAAGAGACATGACTTGTGAGATGGGGAGACCTCCGTGCCTTTTTTTTGTGCTGCTCTAATCCTGCTTTACACCCATAAAGGATGTCAGTCCTTAAGCCCTTACCCTCTTTCTCCTAAATATTAAAATTATTTTCCTGAGTGTCATACCGTATTAAAGCAGAATGAAAATGGGTTTAACAATTGCTGGCATGGGGCTTCTGTACAGCATGTGTGTCACAAATCATGTCACTTTTCAGCAATAGGGCTGCTGCCAGCGGGAGGCTCAGAAATGCTCATGTTAATCAAAAATTTTAATTTCAAATCAAATTGACAGTTTACACATGGTGAGAAATGCTTCTCACCATGTGATATTTCAGTATGCTACACTGGGCAAAATGGGTGCACTTTCCTGTTAAGAATTTTGACTGCAGTATCTGCAAATTTATGGGTTTCAGTGTATTGGGTATGGTGAGTAGTTGATCTAAGGGAGCCCCTTGGAGAATAGGAGACAGAAGGGTTTTCATGCAGCCTGGCACTGGTGAGCCGCTGTTGGCACATGCTGCTGGAGAAATGACAGGTATTCAATAAACATCACTATGGTTAAGAGGAAGATTTAAAGGAGGGAGGGGCTGCAGTGCTATAAACAGGATTTGAAACAAATGTGCTTATTTCAGTCTGTGATTAGTCTGAATACCTAAGTATTCCACACCAGTTTTTAAATATCCTTACATTTATTTTCACACTGATGTTCTTCGCACAGCATCAACAATAATATTTATGGCATTAATACTGTAGCTAAATTCTAATTTGAAGTAGTGTAAACCCAAGTAAACTCTGTGTGTACTGAGGCACGCTGCATCAATGTGAAGACCAGAACGTGGCTACATGTCACGCTTAGGGCATGCAGCCCCGGCACCAGCTCCTACAAGCCCTTACTTCTGCCAGCAGCTTCCTAGAAGTCAGTGGACAAAATTCAGGAGGCGAAATTTCAGTTGATACGTGATGAGGAGTAAGAGGAGCAAGGACAGTTGATGGAGCGTGTGCCATCTGCTCCAGACAAACGAGTTGTAGAAACCGATGTTTTCAGGCTGTACCAGAAGTATGATGCTGACATCAAAAAATGACCAGCTGAAAAGAAATTATCCTTACATTATTCTCCTTAGGAGGTTTTTCAGTTCTCTGGGGGATCCTGAGGTTAATGTGATGCCTAGCTCGTGACATTGGGGGCTATCGTTTTAAAAAGGCCTTGCAGGGGGAAAGGAACAGGGACGGCAGTACCCACCTTATCATATCGCCCTCTCCAGTGCCCATATTTATCATTCACCGGCAAGTGTGAGAGGGCGAGTGGGTGCCCGTTGCTGTCAGCCCGGGGAGCGCCCTGCAGCAGCACGTGCCGTCAGCATCCCTGGGAGGCTCAGGGAAGCCGGGTGGTTTGTCTGGTCTCAGTTGGACACTGAGTCATGCTTCGAACTGCGAAGCCAAACTGGCAGTATCAACGCAGACCTTGGAGATCACAGCTGTCATTGCTCTTGTAACCAGGGTTGATATGAAAATATGAAGATAAATAACTCTTTCATATTATTATTTTCAGGGAGGCAGGCTTTTCTTTTTATTACTCTTTTTATTGTTGGATGCCATAAATATTCCAGAATTACTATCCCAGGGTAGATTTCATCTCATTTACTTCGAAAGGCTTTTGCGGAGGCACATTATTTTATAAGCTGCCAAATGAGTATGACCATTTATAATGATTTTTCTTCTCTTCTTTAATATTTGCTTTTTGGATTGAGGACCTGAAACAGAAATATGCTAATTTAAGACATCTGTTGTTTTTCAAGCTATAGGCCCCTGTCAGTATTAATGCAATTTATTTATCAAATTGGATATATGGTAGAGAGGGAGATTCTAAATTTTTGTCATTATATCAAAAAACTGGTTTCTCACCTACATGAGTACCAAAAAGTACCCTGCAACGTTAGGAGTCATCAGAAATGAAAAACCACACCAGACATCTTAGTTCTTGGAATGGTTTCCATTGCACAAGGTCCTTAACATGAACTTGAAGGGCTTTCAATGTTTCAAGAAGACCTTCGTCTTCAAGAGAAAGGAACTATCTGTGTGCCCTCCACTTGGACAAAACCTGACATGATTGATTCCAATCTATGATCACTTCATTAACGGTAATAAGTTGCCATTAATTCCACTATCTCTGCACTTAAATACAAAATGAGCTGAATCTCCTAAGAGCTGAAGCTGCTGTGGATCCGTGCAGGATCAGACTGTTGGTGACACAGCCAGCCTGATACCACCTTTGCTCTGCTCCACATTTATTAAATTGCAACCCAGACTCTGGAGCTCAATGTGATACATACTGAAATAATAATTAGGCATTGTTATTATTAGAGATTCTAAAATGCTGTGAGTATGAAAGGCAATATGCAGTGAGACGTTACATGTGTGTTTCTGTTCTTATTCACCTCTGGAGAATGCCCATCGTGGCGGGTCAGGTGGATTCCCTAGTGAAGGCGTGAGAGTCCTTTCTCCGAGCCACCTCCCAGCACCTTCAGATGTTGATTCCCAGTGGCCACCAAGAGTATACAAACTGTATGGAAACAGAGCTGAACTTGAGCACTGGTATCAGAAGTGCATCCATGAAAACTAGCAGCGCTTCCCAGTTTTACTGTCTGCAAGATACAGACTTCTTAGCTAAAAAACCAAAACGGCAAATCATTTACCAATGGTTTTGCATATTGTGAAGGGTTAACAAAACTTTCATTATCACACTCTATTAAGCCAGGACCAGGAAACAATTTCTAATCAACACTCAGATCTGGGCAGGGATTGTGCAGTCTTTTGTAGGAGGCCTCAGATCTGTGTTCTCTATTCTCACATGCTCACTTCCAGCTGTTGTCATTGAAATCCCACATAATCTCCCTGGGTCAAAGGGCAGTCATCCATGACTGCCGCTGTTAGGAGGTTATGCTGATTTCTGTTGTCAAATATTGGCCCTTTTCTCTTTCAATCACTCCCATTCTACTTTTTTTAACAAGAAAGATCCAGCCTAGAATTGTATTACATGACTTTAAAGTCTTAAAAGTGTTTCTCTATTGTACTAACACGACATGCCCTGGACAGTCTAATCCATCCTGCTATGGGCGACAAAGAAAGTTCTAGTGCTTCTTAAAATCTCAGCCAAAGGCAGGTAGGTGAGCCAGAGAGAGTGACAGCGTATGTGACTTGTGGCCCAGCAGTTATTTCGTAAGAAAATGTGTAATTTGTCCAAGGTGAGCTATTCTGTGGCATTAAAATTAAATTGGAAATAACAAGCTGAAATAGAAGTGGGAGCATTGGTCAGGGAACAAGAGAGGTTTCTGTATCACCTTTAATGTATAATATCTTGCTTAATTCTTCCATGAGTTAAAAATGTGGTCTAATTTGCCATTAAAGGTTTATAATTTACAAATTTGAGGAATGCATTTTGGACAAAGCAATTAAAATGAGGCCATTGGGCCAGCTCTGGAGATCGGTATTTGGGGTCTGTTGGTAAATGCAGGTTTCGTTACAGCTATGTGCAATATTCAGGCCTGTGTACAGCTTCCTCGTGCTGTCTTCCATCTGAATAGGAGAGACGTTCACTTGGATGGAGCATTGCGGCTGGGATAGATGGTCTCTTCTATCTCCACATTTTCTGTAGATACAAAGTTAGCATATGCGGTTTGGCCTCATGGATCCAGCTTTCCATTCCAGTGCAGGATAGTGACCAAGCGGCTCATGGTGAGAGAGAGATACTGCTGTTGCCCCGGGCAGGGTGAGCAGGTACAAGCGCTTGGGCAGTGGCTCGTCTCAGCCTGGGGTGCTTCCCTCCGTCGGCCACCCACACTTGCCCTGGAGGTGAGCCCTTCCCAAAAGTGAGATGCACCTTCCTCCTTGTGCGTGGACATGGCGCACAACCAGTGTGCCAAATGGCCTGCAGGACCCGGTGTCTGTGCAGAGGGATGTGTTTCTGGAAGGGAATGCAGTCGTGGGGCTGCTGCAGCTGGGTCAGCCCAGGCTTAATAAACTCACCTTCCAGTTCAGCAGAGTGTAAATCTTATGAAGGTCTTGACTGAAGCATGCGTATTCTGTACTTTCCGTTTTGCTGGAGAACACAGATTAGGACTGACTCTGTCACTCCCATCCTCCTCAGCCAGTGCAGACGTGGAATAGCTAATCTTTTGGGAGTCCTCGGGGTGATCCGGGTTCCCTCTGATAGCGTCCCCTCTCAAGGCCTGCATGTGCTGTGTGATAGAGACATTAATTTTTTAATCAATATTATTGCTGCACATTGTTTGTGAAACATGGGATTATCTAGATAGAGGATAAACCCCAAAGGAATCAAGTTGCACTTTGAGCAGAGAGGGCTTTTCTTTTAATCAGGCATTTGGTTAAGATAATAGGCTTGAGACCCTAATTGATTATTACTATTTTAAGGTTTTAAGATGACTATGTATAGTGAGATGCTGAACATGAAAAAGGCTTTAGAAATGGCTTCAGTGCCAGTTTGGGGGACTTGTGTAATTTCAAAACACTGAAAAGGTATCGGTGTTTCCCAAAAAGCTGTTCTCCAAAGTTTAATACACTGTCACTCGGGCTGCAGTGGAAGAGAAGTAACTGGATTTGGAATTTTTCATCTTCAAAGGAGTAACTCTTTCCCGGTTTTATGTACGCTTGGATTTCAGGAAACCAGCTGTATCTCTGTTTAGAAAATACCTTGTATATTTATGGTGCAATCTAACTATTTTATAATAAAAATAATACTGTTGGATTACACAAGGAAGTCTGCTAATTAAATAACAATAATACCTTGAGCACCTTGAAAACATCTTCTGATATTCAATTAAGGAACAATAACCCGATGAACTTTAACCTATAGACCATATTCAGACTTTCTACATAAAAGTAATTGCATCAGTCATGATTTTCTCAAGCTACAACACAAGCTCTTGATTGGTAGCTCAACGTCTGAGACTCCTTTTTACAGCATTAATTGGGAAAGCAGACAATACTCTCCCTGTAAACTAGATTTTAGGACGAAGGTTAGTTGCCTTTGTACACGTTTACTCATTGAAATAGGAATGTTTGCTTAATAATTCAAAACAAATAGCATTAGACAACAAGTCCTAATCCTGATTTCTCCTCTGCCAGTGTAAATTAGGAGAAAATTAGGTGAAACTCTATTTGATCAGTGTAGAAAGACTTGTTTAAAACTTCTTTGAGATCAGAATTAGGCTCTAGCATTCAAGCCTTTTCTTCTGGCTTCTCTTTACTGGGATCTAAAAGAAGAATATGTAAATGGCATTATGAATTTCCTCCCCAATTAAAGCAGTCATCAAGCTATGGAAAGATGTTTTTCATGTGGTACTTGTTACGACAGTGTTGCATTGCATTTGTGCGCTATACCAAATGTGTGATTGGGCAATGGCATATTATTTGTTAGTATCCTGATCTGCTTCATTCAATTTGGTCTTACTAGCCTGGGTTTTTTTCCCCCTTGGGCGAAAATGATCATCCTCGTGAGCCGAAGTGAGGTCTTCTGTAATGAGCTAACTCCTAGCTGCACCTAGACTTGGATTGAAGGACTGATTCAACAGTATATTTAAATGCCTGCTTAACTTTGTCAGCTCATCTTTATTTGGCAGGGCAAATAAGCATGTGCTTTAGTCAAGCATGTGATTAAAATTAAGCACGTGCTGTAACTGCTTTGCTGAGTCAGGGCCTGCCTTGGCTAGCCAGGTGTTTTAATTTATACCCAGAATTTCAGTGAATGAGCTCTGTTAGTTTTTTATAAAGTGAGTAAAAATTCTCTTTCTCATTTTGAACACCTGCTTTACTACCAAAATGTGACTGTCGCACAAAGCTGTGGAGATAACCCAATCATATACAGCAATTTCAGTGTCCTATCTTTGGGATATTTAGCAAAAGTATCACAGTGCACGTATTTCAGTAAAGTACCGTATGAAAAGTAAATCTTGCAAGCTTTCAAGATGTTTAATCATCTTTTCAGTACAGGAGCTCATTAATGCTAACATCTGCATATGTAATTGCTTGACTTTACCTATTTTTTTCTCATTCAGAATTAAGTGGAACAGCCAAATTGATATATTTTTGCATTTTGACCCCTGTTAATAGGCACAAAATGTTTACTTCCTGTATTTTGTCAATCCTGCTATTTCCCAGTCATTCTTCTTTTACATTATTTAGCTTCTTTGTCCTGTTCCTCTCATTTTCTTGTTGCACTGTTATCACAGCTCAGCAAAAGCTACAGTCTTAGGCCTGGATTTCAGAATCTGAACCATCCAGGCAAACCTTTAAACTTTCATGGAGTTCTACTGAACTGCGAATTCACAGACCAACCATGCATTGAAATGAGTTCAAGATACAACTCTAAGCCAAGGGCATTGCTTTTATGGGTATCAAGATATTATTAATGATTGGCGAGACAAGGCCCTGATTTCCTAATGTTTATAAGTAAATAACAAATTGGAGAATTGTGAAATTCACCTTTCATTTGTGAAATGTTTATTTTCAGTATTGAAGGATGAAAATCTAATCACTCTCATTGACGTGCTGTTGTTTAATGATTACTATTACATGTACACGCATAAGAAATGTTCCTACAGAAGCGGACATTTCAAGTATACCCAGCAAAATAATGTGCTACCATAGCTGTGATTTGTTTTTTACTTCCCTATTTAAATTTCACCTTCACTCTTACTCCGATAGGAACCTGCCTGAGAAATGCAGGTGGAAGTGGACAGCAGAGCAGAGCCAGTATGGCGCACTGTGAAAAAACAACACGTGACAGATGTTAGTAGCATTGCTGAATGCACTTCTGGAAGTTGCTCAGATACTGCCATGATGAGCACAGTATGAGAAGTTGTATAGCATAGACTGGCTTCCCTACAAAGGGCTCTGCGGAGTAGTAAGCGTCCTGGCCCTGATCCAGCAAGGCACTTAAGCATATGCTTAATTTTAGGCACATGAGTGGTTTCAGTGAAGACCTGAGAGAATTATTTTTAATTCACAGATCATTTAATTCAATAGGCAGGTCTGCTGCAGCATATGAAAAGTAGATCTTCATATTAAAAATACTTGGGAAATTGTCAATGAACAAACATTGTGTATGGCCAGCAACCATTTCTAAAAAGCAGAATGATGTAGTCATCACCTTTATTATGGTAAAATACAAAGCAGATCAGGCAAAAGCATTTACAGTTATCTGAGAGCTATTTCTAAGTTGAAAATAAGGAAAAATAAAAGCTTGTAAGAACACTTTTTCATTTGAAGTAGAGAAAAATTTATTCTCTTGATGTAAATAAAAACCTTGTTTGCAGATTGAGGAATTTGTTTGTGTTGAATTTCAGCATCAATTTCAATATTTTATAGTACATTTATCTACAGCTGGAGCATGACAGATTTGTGTATATTTATATGTTTGTGTACATAATACATATGTATACACACATACACAAGGATGCCCAAAGATATACATATACACAGTTTGAAAACTCATCATTATTGCTGAAGTATAAAAACATGCCTGATGTAGAAACTTGTCTCGAGTCTGTTAGCTTAGTGACTGCGTTCATCTGGCATCGTAGGAGCCTCACAGAAACAAGGAAGTTCTGTGCAGGAGCAGAATTCGCTGAGATCTTGGCTGGAGATGAACGGCTGACCTCCCTCCAGATCTCTCCCAGGCCTTTCCCAGACACGTTCCCTGACATGTCACCCTCTGTAGTCCTGCACACAAGATGTATTTCTTTTACTTCGCATTCTGCAGGTAGAAATGGCAATGGGTTTTGTTGGTTTTTTTATAACAACGCCAAAAGAAAGCCAGGAGAATGAATCTGCAGCTTGCATTAGTCCTATTGCTCTGGTCATTAGAGGAAGGTGCACAGGGATGAGTGTGGGGTACAGTAGAATATACCAAACATAGGGAAGTCATACTGAATCTGACAAACAATTAACAATGGAGCAGATGGTGCCCCTGCAAAACATTCAATAATATATGTGTGCGTGCGTTGGAATCAGTGACTCTAAGTAGGACAACCTAAAAAGGTATGCCACTTATCCTGTGGACAAGTAGGACTTTACAGTTCTTTTAGTAATCTCTTTATCCTGAGATTTCTCCTTTGACCCTGATTTCAAAAGCAGGAGGTCAGTCTGGCCAACTAACTGCAGACCTCTAATTGAAGTCCAGCTATGTCCCGCGTGAACTGCTGTATCCCACTTCACAAACTTACGCTGGGTTGCAGCCCGAAAGCTGCTCCTTTTGTAATTGATCATACCCGTGAAAATTAAATGAACATTTGGTGGTAGGCATGTTTTCAGAGAAGAAGGAAAATACTGTTATGTAAAGTGTAATAACATTTTGATACCAAGTGTAGAGGCATTCCTTGCACTAGGGAGGCGAGCGTGGAAGTGTATGCCTTGGTTCCTACAGACAGTCCAAAGCTCAAAGTTAATACTTTTCTTATGCAGAGATTTATTTTTCTTTTCAAAAGCTAGTTTTAAATGTTAGAATTTTTTTTTTTTGGTGGGAAAGGCATTCAATTAATTTTTTTTAACCAGCTGCTATTTTAAGATTTCCCGAATGTAACCTTAGAAAAATGAAGAGTACATCTTTAAATCTTGTTTTGTTTGAATGAATGGGTAGATAATCCTGATCAGATGTTTCTTTAGAGAATAATGTTTAAAACGATTATGGAACTTAGCTGTCCTGTCTGTTTCCTAGGTACAGTATTTTCATTTCAATTGTGAAGTCATTAGGGGTCATCCAAGGTAACCGTTTATTAAAATAGTCCTCTTTTGTTTCAGATTTCCTGTTGAGATGCTTTAACATGTAAAAATCTCCCTGCTGATGTGTCATGTTAGCTTTCCTAACCTCTAGATAGAAACCACAAAGCAGCCTACATAGCTGTATGACTAGTTACCCACCTACATAAACAATAATTACTGCTAAGTGGGAAATTAGATGTCACATTTTAAGTCTAAATGAAAGTAAAGTACTTGAGAATACTGTCATTAAATGCTTAAAGCTAATCGCAGTTCTCTCACTCTGTTTGTTTTGTAGGACATTTGGGCTTCCAGGACAGTTTTGTCACATCAGGTGTTTTCAGTGTGACTGAGCTAGTAAGAGTCTCACAAAGTAAGTATCATTTTGTGGCTGGTTTATGTGGTTTCTGCAATCCCAGATTTTTTCTTTGATTCTTATCATGCCCCTTCCCCAATTCAGAAACAGCGTCCTGAAAACTGAGAGTCTCTTCTCCCTACTTCTCGCCAGTGAGCAGTGTTTGTGTGTACATCTTTTAATGTGGGAAAATAAAATAGCATAATTTTTGAAAGTAAATTAAAAAAAATTAATTCTGCAAACTTGCATGTGCAAGTTGATAAGCTTGTCTGGGACTCAGCTGAAAATGGGCAGACTCTGTATCAGAGTGCAGATAAATGCCTGCAGAGATCTGCTTAACCGGTGGATCCCTTGCAGGGTCCAAGGACTGTATTTTAACCACACCTCTAGAAATGACGTGATCTGTGCACATAAGGCTGGAAATTTTCTTATGCCACTTTTGCATAAGAATTGCAGTGTTCATCCATGCCATGCGTACATGTGTTTGTACACCTGCAAATTGATGAACTTGTTAATAATGCCAACAACTGTACCAACTTCAGCTCTGATAACCTCAGTTCATAGAATCACAGAATTATAGAATGGTTTGGGTCGGAAGGGACCTTAAAGATCATCCAGTTCCAACCCCCCTGCCATGGGCAGGGACACCTTCCACCAGACCAGGCTGCTCAAAGCCCCATCCAACCTGGCCTTGAACACTTCCAGGGATGGGGCATCCACAGCCTGTCTGGGCAACCTGTTCCAGTGCCTCACCGCCCTCACAGTGAAGAACTTCTTCCTTACATCTAATCCAACTTTACCCCCTTTCAGTTTAAAGCCATTACCCCTTGTCCTATCGCTACCTGCCCTTGTAAAAAGTCCCTCTCCAGCTTTCTTGTAGGCCCTCTGTAGGGACAGGCAGGCTGCTGTAAGGTGTCCCCGGAGCCTTCTCTTCTCCAGGCTGAACAACCCCAGCTCTCTCAGCCTGTCTTCGTAGAGGAGGTGCTCCAGCCCTCGGATCATCTTCGTGGCCCTCCTCTGGACTCACTCCAAGAGTTGTGCAGAGGCATACATCTTGACTTCGCAAGGCCTGCATTTTCCATTAACTGTATGGAATTCTGTCTTCTAGAAGGATTTGTTTTTTGACCTTTAGAGAATGCTAATGCCCCCAACATGAATGACACACTGCAGCACGATCATTACAGGCTTGTCAATACTCACTAACAACAGTGAATTAAGAGTACCTGTCACCACCCTGTTCCATTGATCAAAGGTCCATTGCTTGTATTTTGCTATGACATAATCCAGATAGTCCAAGGAGGGAGTGTGGACAGTCTCTTGCAGAGAGCCTACTGGTAAGCCAGGGCCGTAGGTACTAGTCCTTTGGGGATCTTTTATGCAGCTGGTATAGAGCTATGTAATAACATCACATTGTCACCAATTACCACTGCTCCAGGTGAACCACTCAAATACGTCCCCCTTTAAAACCTTAGGGTTTGTAACCAATCTCTCTGGCACAGAGAGTGATGAAAATGGTTCTCCTCCTAGATAGCAGGAATGTTTGTTTGTGTGCTGGCTTTGAGCATGTAGTTTAAGTCCTTCCGGGCCTGGAATCTTAACTGGCACAAACCTAGCAGAGAATCTGTGGTTTTGACTCAGAGCACCGAGTTTCTGTAAGGATTTTTCTGTTTTATTTCCTCTTTCGAAAAGACTTGCACTAGCTAGTAAATTGGCTTTATATTCAAAAATAGGATGCTACAAGGAAAGCATGGCAAGTGGAAGATACATGACTGTCAGAGTTACATGCGCTGGAGCGGGAGAGAGGGAGACAGAGAGAGAAAAAGGTTGAGGCAGACATTGCTCCTGAGTTTTCTACCCTGACAGCTGGTGGGGATTTTGTGAGAACAACAAAGTTAAGAGGACTTAGAAGTCAAGAGGAGCTGCTGACTGCTCAGCACATTTGCAAATCAGTTCACTTACTGCAGTGCTTAAATACAGACTTTGACATCTAACTCACTGTACTGTGTACACTAACTTGCTCGTAACTGCAGCCATGGTGGACAAAACCAAGTTATCACCAGTCTTTGAACGCCTCCGTGTTATGTCACTTTATTTCAGTGTGACAGCGTAAGGCTTTTGAAGCCCAAAGGATTCACCCTCCCCCTCTGCAAGGCATCCCACTTCACCACAATCTTATCTTCACTGTAGGAGCCCTACACAGCAGAACTGCCTCTGGACTCTGTCAGCCGTGCTTCATGTGTGCATAGGACAGGGCTGCTAGAAAAGTGCCCCTGCTCAGGATTTGAGCCTTCACAGCCAGCCCCAGTCCCAGCCTCCCTGAGAGTTTGGCATTGACCTCATGAGCATCATGTTTCGTGCTTATTATTTTTCCACAATATTTTATTGTAACTAAACTAAAACACTGTGTATCAGGAAGCCTAGCACTCAGCATGTTTTGCAAACTATGAACTGTCTGAGATGTTCCCTCTGCTCGCTGTTGAAGTGCACCACTTCCAAGGATGGGGCACCTGCATGCAGGAAGAGCAGGACAGGCATGAACTTTTATCGGAAATAAGAAAGAAGGTGTTGGTGGGCAAAATAAAAAGATTCAGCATTTATCTGTTCCAGACACAGGGGTTTGCACTCTTTTTCATGGGCTCTTTAATACTTCTGGGAGGTCAAGACCTCAGTTTTATATCCTGTCTACAAGCCAGCACCTCTACCAAAAATAGTGTCCCCAAAGCCTATCGGGATATCACTTCAGAACTGACTCAGAGGGAAGAGTGCCAGCAACTGATTTAGCTACACTGCTTTTGATAGCACCCTGGATTTTCCTTGGAGATGCCCCAGACATGTACTGACCAGCCGTAACCTTGTTTACTTTATGAGGTCTGAGAAGCCCACAGCCTGACATGCCGTGGCTACCCAGTAGGATATGTTTAGTGTAGAGTCTAGTAACAAATTCCCAGTGAAGTCAGTATGACTTCGCATGCTCATATTCAAAGAATTATTTAATATCACAGAGCAACAAAGTAATTGCTGCATATTTGCCTAAATTGGCAGGCAAGGTCTTTTAAAGAGTATGCTTTTCAATATAACCCTTGCTGGCTTGTCTACAGGTTCCTGTGTCTTGATTTGAGACCAGTCTGTGAGTTACTTTCATGCTGGGGAACTCAGCTTATGAACAGCCATCATCCAGACTCAGCAGCAGCTATTAACAGTCTGTAGCTTGAGTTATCAAAATGTCCTCAGTCCCAGTACATTCTCTTGTTTTTACTTTTTAGAAAGTCACTGCTCCTTCAGAAGCCACCATGGCTAGGGAAGGAACAAGCTTGCCTATCCATAGTGGGCCCTCACATTTAGTCTCTGCTCTCTTCCTGAGAGTGGTCTGTGTTTGCTTTACAAAGAGGTCATCTTTGTGTATGCCCATTGTCAGTTTTATTCTGTGCTTGCTTTTGATAAAATGATGATAGAAATAAGTGATTTCCCACAGTTTTAACTGGCCTGTGGCTACCGTTATCTAAAATTAATCTTATGAAATATTGTTGGTAGCAATTATGTGCCACGTTTATTTAGTAAAGTTCCCAGAGGTCCACATGACAAGGAACCTCAAGTAATAGGCAGTTGTCTTCGTCATGCAGATTTGGGGAATGAATTAATCAACTAAAAGGTCAGCTGTTACCATTATCTATCTTGCCTATCAGTGCTGATCACCACAGTTTCTGTGAGCTATTGAACAAGTCTAGACTGTTTTGGTAACAGAAACTTGCTTTCTTCAGTCCTATAGATGCAGATTTTCTTTTTAAATGCTACCCAGCTACTGAATCTTGCAGAGCCTAGTAAAACAGAGAAAGTAGATCATAAATGTTCATCTGACAAACAGATAGAGCCCTCTTCACCCCATCTGATGTGGATGTTGCAGACCGTGCTGTCAATTTTCCTACATTACCAGCAGGCAAAGGGTGTAAGCTCCTTTCTAAGTGTTGTCTGTCACCCCAGATACTGGGGAGACCCCTTCAGATAACAGAGACTTCATTCTCCCATCTCTAGAGAGGTTTGGGCTGACAACAAAAGGCTCAGAAGCAGAAGCGTTAGGGATGTACAGGTTTTGTGAACTGACAGCCCGCTGTTGGCCAAGCAAAACCTTCTCCTTCTCTACCCTTGTTAGGAAAATATTCCACTCATTGCGTGCAGCTATCTGCAGGGCACTGGAGAATACCCTCTGCAGAAGGTGCCGGCAGAGGGGTGGCTGTGGTGCCAAGCCACTGCCAAGTGTACAGCCCCATTCGTTTGGCCCAGGGAGGGAGGCCATGGCAGGCTAGAGCAGGGAGAGAGGCATGGGCAACGCTGTTCCCCTCTTGGCTTTGAATCTGCACCATGTGCTCTTGTGTAGAGAGCTGCTGGGAAGATCTCCTCCCTTGGAGGTCCTTCAAGCAGCCAGATAAACTGCACTGCCCAGGATGTGAAGAAAGATTTAGGATTTATGCACATTCGCTAGAGCCAAATCAAACATATTTGTTTTGTGCTGTGTTATTTGTCAAAATGACATCATTCTTCATGCTGATAAACAAGGGAATTCTGACTGCACCCTGGACTGAAAATGCCACGCTTTCAGTTTTAAGATGTTAGCTGTGTGCAGTAAGGAGCTGTACGGAGCAAGTGGGGTGACTTTTAATCCTTCTAATGAGCCAGTGAAACCACAAGCACACAAGCATACATGCAGTTGCTTACTGCTCCTGTATAAACACAGAAATGGTCCAGCTGATTATCCCTGAAACAGTTACACTAATTCCACAGGTAAGAGGTGCTTTTGTGGCCGATGCATTTTGGAAAGCTTAGGATCCTGCGACACTGAGGCTGCTGGATGCAGTGAGTGCTAGACTTGGTTAGTGGCAGCCTTAGCAATGGAGGCAGGGGCTGAAGCTGTCCTTGCCATGAGGCAGGCGGACAAGTGCTAGAAATAAAAGTAATTGCTGCCGCTCCAGACATGAAACATGGATGCGACAGAGGAAACACAGCTTCCTCGTGCCTTTCATTCACTGGCCAGGTACAGCTGAAACAAACTGCAAGGAAAGTCCTGCAAACCCCAGCATGTACTGGAGGCCTATGGCAAGGTGTGGGGTGCCTCGCCTCCTGTCATGGGTCTGGGCCAGGCAGGCGGCTGCAAGGGGCAGGGAGGATGCTGCTGCCTTCTTGCAGCCCAGGAGAGGAGAAGAGGCTCTCCTCCACGCAGAGCACGTGTGTGAAAGCCACGGTATAATAAAACAGCTCTCTCCAAACAGCAGCCTGTATGTTTTCTGCTATACTAAGCATTACAGTAGTGAAGGTAGTTAAAGTCAGCGGCATGAAAATTAACATTTAAAAAGATACTCTATATTCCTTAGCAAAGCACTGCTATCCAAAACACACTGTGTGGGCTTGGGTATGAGAGGAAGAAAAAAAGATTATAATAAAAAATAGACTGCAGGCATAGAGTGAACAGTTGCCGTGACCTTGCCTTTTGTATGCCATTACACAATTCAATGGCAGTCCACTCAAACCTTGCTCTCGATCAATATCCTATTAAAGCAGCACAAAAAGTCTCTATAAACTTAGTGGTTAGCTATGTTTATAAATGGAACTCAACATAATTAGATGGTCAATAGCAGGCTGTACTTGTAATTTTAAAATGAACATCACACATTTCATATCTGTTGTATTCGGCAAAACCTCTTTGAATCTAACGATACAGTGTGTAGGAAACAAAGGCCTTGCAAAAAAAAAAACAAACCACCAAACACCCAGCTCCCCTTTCCCCTCCGCAGCAGCAGCAGCAGCACAGTGTGTTTCCCTTTGTTTATGGAGTCACAACTCAGGAAAAAGTTTATTAGTCAAATGTCATGTTTCTCCCATTTAACCTTAAACACATTATCACTTTGCTGCAGTGTTACACATGTAATGATCTTAGTCACATCCCAGCCCCTTTGTAAAAATAAATACATAAAAATGGAAAAAAGAGAAACTAAATATTAACATGACTAAAAGAGAATGCGGTATTCCAAGGAAGACAAATGCCAGCCTGGCTGGTTTTATTTAGTGGGTTTCCTGTTCTGTAATTCAATAATTTTTTCAAAATAAATATTCCAATTGGGTTAAGTCAGAGGGCTTTTTGTTAATTTCTCTGTTACTTTTCTTGACATTTCGGGTGAAGATCTGAGCTAACAAGCTGGCAGCGGAGGGAGCAGGCTGGCAGCGGGGGTGATGCTGCCCCGTGTCCCCGGGAGCAGCACAGGCTGGTGCTCAGGCAGAGGCACCCACCTTCCTCCTCCTTCTTTTGGGCAAACTAGCTCCTCCTGCCCCTCAGAGCGAGTGAGACCTGTCCCATCTGGACAGGGAGGTTTTTGTGATACCAGCAGCTGAAATGGGAGCTGAGGTCGGCATCTGTTTGCTTAGAAAGCCTGTGCACATCAGCCGGCAGGGTGTTAGGGGAAGAGGGGTCCTTCCTCCTCACCTCCTGCCAGGTCGGAGCCCTGGGTCAGATGACATCTTGATGCCGGCATGTAGGTGGAGACTATTGTTTTGACTCGCAACTGCAATTTCTGACATCCTTTCCTGTTTGGGAGACGTTCCTGAGCTATCAGAAGGTCACTTTGCTGCAGAGCATTTCTTAGGGGGGAAATGGCGTGGTTTTAATGTCGTTGCAGTGTGTAACAGCCGGCTGTGCCCGAGTAGAGCTTCCCCACCACACTGATGCTTCATGTGGGGCCAGTGCATGTTCCTGGGGCACAAGAACAGGGGTGTAGGGACATTGCATGGTGGATTGTCAGATGCTACAACGAAGAAGTTCAATTTAGATAGAGTTTTGGCACAGTTTGCAGCACTTTGATCCCTTTGCTTACTTTACAGAGCTGCAACCTTTGTGGGGAATCCTGCAAATAAATGCAAGTGTTCCCTTCACATCACCTTTCTGGGGCCGTGCGAGGCGGACAGTCCACAAAGGCAGTGTGAAAAGCCATTTGGAGCAGTCTCGGATGCCTCCTGGCTGGGCTAGCTGCACTGTGCCCACTCTCGTGGCACATTGCACTGCAAAACACAAGGGTGGCTGGAGGAGGGAGATGCGGGGCAGCGAGCTTCGCACAGCCAAAGCCCAGCGCAGGAGGTGCGAGGTGTGGCTGCTCAGCTCTGCTGAGGCTGAAGCAGAGACAGAAAGCACACACAGCTTCAGCCAAATTCCAGCCGGGAAGAGGAAGCGACCTTCTGCCATGCGGATGAAAAACATTAACCTCTTCCTGACAGTCTCAGGGTGGGCTCTACACGTCGGCACGTTGCTGTGTTTTATGATAGTAAGCAGGGTAACTGCGAGCAAAGGTAGAAATACCCTTTGCTGAAAGACAGGCACCAAATATATGCCTGTCAGGCAGGCAGGAGAAGGGATTTCAGAACAGCTTAGCCTTGTGCAGCATTTGCCACAGCACTTCTAAGGCCAGAGGCCTTGAGCTGGTTGGGGCAGGATCGTGGCTCCTGTGTAAGGACTGCCAAGAGGTTTCAGGTACTCGCTGCCGTAGGCCAGCCAGGCACTTTAACCTCTGCTGCTTAGGTCTGTTGGTGTATGTTAGCGGTGAGTTTTGTTCTTTAACCCTCGGGCTGCAGACAGGCTCTTGCGTATGGCAAGGTGGTTTGGCCTGGGACAAACGAAGTATCCTTCATGTTTGCTACCCGGGGGGAAATTACTGTGTCATTAGCCCTTTCTACTTTGTGCTGAGTTTACGCAGCATTAGCAATACGTTGTTCCTACCTCATCCCTGCTCTGGAGATACATTTCATTTTCCTATAGGGCCAATTCAAGGGTTGGAACAGAAATGTCCAGGATTTGGGGAGAGAGCGATAAACAGAGGGGGGCGGAGAGAAAGAAAAGAAGCGTTATCCACATACCAGTTTTAATTCCATATCTGTTTGGAATAAAACTGTTTCATAAATCTTGCAATGCCTAGGCAATTCATCGTGCCTCAGAAAGAAATGGTGCTTGAATTTAGTGCTTGCCTTTTTTATGTTCCTTTTGGAAAATAGCACGCTTAACTTACTTGTAAGTTAGGTTTTGGTAGGTAGAGGGTGCAGAGGAATTGATCAGCAAAGGGTTTACAGAGCACAAAACTGTTTGGCAAGGAAGTTGCTGAAAACTGTGGAGTAGATGCTGCAGAGAGTACCTTTATGATTGATTTCCATTCAAGTCAGACTGACTGCAGTGTGGTCATTTTTCTAACCCATAACTGCTCACACTGCAGCAGTCTGCTATCTGCAGGGTGTCTGAATTATAGCAGTCCATGTCTGTGTTACCTTTTACACAAATTACTTACACCGGTTTCTTTTTCCATGCAAATTCATCAGTTTTACAGCATCTTGTAGCTGCTGTCAGGAAACTGTTGCAGAAAGCACAAATTGATAAAACAAGTTAATTTTACTATGCTTAATTTTTCCTTCTTTCTGTTAACACACCCTCTCATATACCCAGTGTGCAGGAAGCATATGATAGTTAAGAGAAGATAACAAAGGATTTGAGTGTTCTTGTCATAAATTACTTCCCAACTTCATTCCTTTTAATGATCATTCCAGATTTTCTCAACTTTTAATGGTGGTGTGTATTTTCCGTCCCATGCTTTTAAAAGTCCATGGCTATCCAGGCTGTTCCCTTTCTGTATCAATGACGTTCTTAAAAGATCCTTGCCAAACAACAACTAATTGTCTTGTGGGGATGATGAGGCAGCTGCAAAGTTACATTATTCCTCTGTCAAATCTGACATAGTGAGCTCCTTAAGACTTGGGGTGAAATACTGGTCCCATTACAGTCAATGGCAGCACTCCCAGAAGCCTGTGTTTCAGCCCAGACATGTTAGCTGGGTGATAGGAGCTATCCTGTCTTCATTTCCTCACTCCTGCCCCGTCGGAGTGAAAGATTTTTTCATGTTTGAAAATGGGCCAGATTCTCAGACCAAAGATTAAACTTGGCTCAGCATCCTTGTGTGGCATTGAGACTGCTTCGCCTTTGTTGCTGTGAATCAGGGCTCTCAGACAATACATTCCAGGCCAAGCTCGTGCATTTTATTGTGCAGTACGTCCATTTTCAGATGTCTCTGAAATGTGAGAGAAAATCATGATCTGTAACTGTCAGCTCCCAAAGTTGTATTGTCCTGTAAATAACGCTGGAACAGTGACAGTGGGTACGGTACCATTCGCTGTGTAGTGGCTTTTTTTGTGAAATGCATTATCTGTTGACTTTCACATTAAACTGCTCCGTTCCTTTTCTGTTCCGAGAAGAATACGGCACATGGAGTTCGTAGGCTTGTGCCTGCAAACTTCAGGGTGTGTAGGAATTCATAATGTTTTAATGTAAAACAAGGCTCTAGGACAAGGAAATTAAAGGTATTCATATCCCTTGCAATAAAACTTAGGTGCTGGATAAGGTAATGGGAGGTGAACAGTGGAAGCTAACTGCTGGATAAAAGTTTTTGAGAGTCATACATCTCTGGCTATGATTTAGCTGGAAGAGAGGCCAGAGGATGTTCGCAGGCAGAAAAGAACTCAGCTTTCTCATCTGCTTTTGTGCTTTCTCCAAGGAGCATTTGTAACCTGTGTGCTTGTGGATGTACATCACGTATATACCAAAGGTCCTGAGGTGTGTATTTCCCTGCCTCTACTGCTTATAGATTATGCCAAGCACACTACAGGGATGAGGCAGCCTATTTGTAACTATGCCAATAGATGCAATGTTGTCCTAAAAGCAAAAGCAACAAGTTTCATTGAATGTTAGGATGGTATTAATAGAAAAGCAGGGCTTAAAGGAAATCTTGCCCTAATTGTTCGATTTTTTTTAAATAAAAGAATACCTTTGGAGGAATGTAAGAAAAAGCCTATGTCATGGGACATTATATTCTTGATAAAATTTACATCTTCTTGATTGCAATGCCAGTTACCATTAGCATTTCCTAATTTCCATGTCCCGCCTGTTCTCATCGTGAAACTAAACACACTCATGAGGAAGAAGAAAGTGCTTTTGAAGTGCAATTCATGCCTTATTCACATGACTTACTGACTGCAATCTCTTTTGTTTCCCTAGCACCGATAGCTGCAGGAACAGGCCCTAATTTCTCCCTCTCAGATTTGGAAAGTTCTTCATACTACAGCATGAGCCCAGGAGCAATGAGGAGGTCTTTACCTAGCACATCCTCTACCAGGTAATTTAATCTCTGCCTACTACCAGGTTACTTGGAAACCCAGGCGAGCATCATTACTCATCTGGGAAAGTAACCATTAAATTCTTTGACAAGCTGTTTTGGGGCCTCAAGGTGTGGAGCTGTTTCAGATTCACAGAGCTGAATGTTCAACTGGATTGCTGTTAAAGTTCTTTTTATACGTACAAGCTTTGAAGAAAAACTGCTGCATTGACTTGTGTAACTTGTAGCTTGTATCTCAGTGTGTCAGGAGAAGTTCCACTGGAATTGTTGGAGTTTCACTTGTGGCAGAGGAGAATTTGGAGCACATTGAGATGTGCCCCTTTGTCCTGAAAGGGAAGTCTTAAGATAGACTTACATGCATTCTGTATCGTAAAAATTGGTACCTGTGAGACAAACATTGTTTTAGGACCTTGGCCTAGAATGCATTCTAGTTTTCATAGAACATTTAGAAACGTGTGACTCGTCCTTTGGAAAACTGAATTGTTAATGCAGATGGCTACCCAGTCTGATTTTGATTTTGGCTTAGATGCCAACTATCAAACAAGGATATTTTTTATTTTTTACCTTTCACTTTAACCATCCATGAGATTAGATTTATAAACAAGCCCAGTCACTCTAGTAGCCTTGAACACTATTAAGGAACCAGATTGATTTTTTTTCCCCTGCAGCCAAAATAGATCACTTATTTCAAAGACATGACGAGAAAGTCTAACTTCAGCCCAGGGTTCTTTTACGTTTTTATCTCAGTCTGCAGTGCCACCAGCTTTGCACTAAGCAAGTACACATGTAAAAAGTCTCTATAGTTTGAATATAGCTGTTGTTTTTATTTAAAAAATAAATCTCTAAAGAGAGGCTCTTAGCAATAATTTCTTACAGTTTGCAGTGATTGGAAGAACATTCTACATCTTGCGCTTAGTGTGCACATTATGAAGCTCGGTGACTACAGTTTCCATTATACATCAATTAAAAACTTTGTGCTCTTTCTTTTTTGCGTGTAAACTGCGTACCCTACAATGCTCATCATTAGCACCATTCTCAGGTAGAATTTACTTGTTACTCCAGAAGCAAAAAAGTGAGATTATTAATGTTACTTGAGAGCTCAGTTGTTGCTCTCCTATTCTTCTGCAAATAGCTGCCACTGATAAGGAGCTAATTATAAACAGCATGGGTAGTTAATAACTTGGTAATATGTTTGTTTTCCTCTCATTAGGCTGTTCCCAGTCAGAAAAAAAATATTCCTTAAATACACAGACTCAGCAGAATTATCAGGCGGTAATTATATTGTATGCACACAATTTCCCCTATTGACACATAACAATTCTCTAAATTAAGGAATGGCCAAACCTGCATTCCATGCATACCGCAAGACTTATTCTTCCTGTTTCTCACAAACTGATTTTGCATACCCGCCAGCTCCTACCTGTGCAGAGCTTCGGGTGGGGAGCTGCGGAGAGGCTGCAAGTTTTAAACCAATAGAAATTGCAGTGGAATATTTTATGTCTGTTAAATATGTTCCCCCTACACAGAGGAGCCTGTTCTTGAATGCCTTAAGTCTTAACAGAATACAGATTTGGTGAAAAAAGTGAGCTGGCCCAGCCTTGGAAAAGTACTTTAGAAGAGAAATTCTCGGTAACATCCCCACACAGTCTGTACAACTCATTATAGAAAACAGAGCCAAGCTGAGTGTCTTTGGCTTTGGGATCCTCTCCCTGCAGAACTACTGGAGTCTGAGTCAGTGGCCACCAGAGACCACGGAACAGGCTCTTCTGGCTCCTGAGCCTTTGGTAAGGGAGTTGTGATATATTACAAGGGAACCCTTTAGTACTGACACTGGCCAGAGATACCTGTTTTATGCTTGGTGGCATACACTTGCAGAGTAAAATGCTTATACTTGTAGGATAACACGAACATTTGAACCAAGCATGGATTCTTCCATCATTCACTTGTCTACGCTTCTTCTTATGGGACTGAAGTCTGCATTAATTTATTGGCTATGGTTAAAAGATTGAAAATATAAGTTTGAAATGATAAAGAATTTGCTTTCAGAATAAGCTGTGGAAAAATCTGACAGTTAAAATAAGTCTTGTGTGTCATTACCATATTCATTCAAATTGCAAAAATCACGCAATACAGATTAAATTCTTGCCTTTTTATTGACCTCTGTGTGCTTTGAAGAATGTCCTACTTTTTGATCTATAAAAGCCTAAATGTTTATCTTCTGGTTAAACTAATGTGTCTTTAGGGGTTCCGTCTGGACTCTGTGAGAGGTGGTTTTGTATCTCACTGAAGCCTAGTCATTGGCAACGAAGCAAATCAGAAACAAAAAGAGGATGCTGAGAGGCTGGTCGGGCAGGATGGCTGGGCAGGACTCATACCTTCCCCTTCTCAGGGCCCTAAATCTGTTATAGTTTCCATAGCCAAGTTAGTCTCAAGAAAGGCTAGCAAGATATGTCCCAACAGAAGTGCCTTTGTTCCTTTCCATACATACAGTATTTATTATGTGTTTTTATCTTCTCAGCTCTACAAAACGTCTCAAGTCTGTGGAGGATGAGATGGACAGTCCTGGTGAGGAGCCGTTTTATACAAGCCAAGGGCGCTCTCCAGGAAGTGGCAGCCAGTCAAGTGGATGGCATGAAGTGGAGCCAGGTAAGCCACGGCTTTCAGGAGCCCAAGAACATGATCTCCAGTTGCTCTGTTTTGTTATCAGAATACACTGAATGCTGTAGAGAAAGGTGATCAATTCGATTCTAAACATCTTGTAACTTTCTGAGACAATGTCAGTTAATGAAAATATTGTAGAGGTTTTATTGCTCCTGCAGCTGTGAATGTTTCTGTAGTGTGTCACTTCTGTATTTTGGCCAAATATCTGAAGTATTTAAATAATGCAGCAAAAGATAGGCGGTCTTCTTCTGTCAAAATGTCCAGATTCAATTCTGGGAAAGCAGTGACAATTGTTTAGCAAAAAGCAGTACCTGTCTTGGCTGTGCCCTACAGTTGTACTGTTTAAATAAATATTCCTAAACTTATATGAGGTAGAAGGACTTTTCAAGCCTTATACAACACTTGAGCTCACTTAGTAATGACTTTTAAGAGACTTACAGAAGGAGTTGTTTTATTAATCTGTAATACTATGAAGTGTGATTGGAGGCTTCATATCAAAATAGATATCACTGGGTGTTAGACCTCATAAGGTTTAGGAAGCAGCTCTTCTGCCTCTTCTCAGTGTGTGACCTTTCTTGTTGATCATCTTTTGGGTTATGTTATGTTACATACTTAACTGTCCATTGATCACTTATCCTGAGATCATCTGGGTGCTTAATACTATTGGAAATATTTTTCTGCATCAGTCCTACATGTATAGGTGAAGTTAATGCCTCAGTTTTGCTTGCAGCTAAGTAATCAAGTATTTATTGCCAATAAAAATAACAGAAGTCTTATTTGTTAGATGAAAGCAAGCAGTGCTTTCATCTTCAGCCTCCCAGTGTTTGAGAAGGCCCTCTAAACGGCCCAAAGGATCTTTCGCAATATGGGTTTTTTTTTTCTTTCCTGTTTGTTTGGATTTAAAATAGTATGGTTTTGGTTTGTTTTGAAACAACACATGCTTGTCCAGGGCACTGTGTATAATGAACTATATAGCACAGAAAAGTAAATTCAACCTGAACAGCATTAAAATCAGTTCTGTGGGCACTTTGCCAGCCACCTATATCCTTCATCATGTAGGAAACATACCCACAGCTTTCTCTGGAGACCCTGTCAAACAGCTGTCCTTTACAGCATGCCCAGAAAGTCACCAAATTTGGGCTATTCCAGACTGGGAGGGGACTGATTCCTGCGCCTGGGAGCCCTTGGAGGATCCCCTGCCAGCTGCCCTCTCTCCTCTAATGAGGAGGAGCCAGCTTGTGGGCCCTTATTGACTGCAGATGTGGCACTTTGGCAGGAGGAGAGGGTGGACCTGCAGGCAGACAAGTGCCAGGCTCCCTGTGACTGCCTTGCCGCCGCCGTCCCCAGGGCTCTGGTGTTTTCAGTGAGGTGTCCTGCTCAGTAGACACTAGGGGCTGTTTCCTCCATCCGCTCCAGGCTCCAGATGATGTAAGGCAGAGCTTCACCTTTTACTAAACTAGTCGGCTCATGGAGCGGCAAAAACATGAACAAAAGCTCAGCGCCCATTGAAAGGGAGAGATCACAACCTCCTCTGCAGACACAGATGGCTAAAAGCTGACTGGGTCACTGCTTCTACATCATTGTCAGACTGGAGGCTAACTCCCCCCAAAATTTGGGGTACTCTTTGTTAATGACAAATGTTCTCCATTTGTGCAACAGCCAGAGGTCGGCTGTTAATTTTGCTGTTACTCTTGGAGGTTTTCCCCACATGTGGTCATTACCTCTGTCTCATCCAAGTCCTGACTAGATGGTGGCACTGAGCTGCTGAGCTGGACAAGAGAAACACCTAAAGCCTTACACCTCCAAAGCACCTCCACCACTCTTGGCACCACTGGGTGCCCATCGTAAAGAAGCGCAACTGCCCATGTCAAACTTCCTGAGGTGCTCAGAAAGGCAAGAACAAGTCAGAGAATAGAAGGTTCTTCCTTCCTCATGACCTTCCTCACTTAGTACAGAAAAATCCCAGATTCTGCTTAGTCTTGCCTGTGAAAGGGCAGAAAATCACCTTGCAACATCAGGGACTCAAGCCAGGTACCAACTAGATATAGCTCAGATTCACCAAGCCATCTATCACTGTCACAGCTATGAAGAAAAAGAGCTTTATCCTGCCTGCGTGGGATGCACTTTCAAACCATCTTTATGCTATATCTGTGCAGCCCCACCCCAATACTTTGGCCATGGCTTTCCAGCAGCCTGTCCTCTGAATTCATTGCCTCAGCTTCTCTGTAAAACAGGGTCACTGCAAGAGCACAGCTGGCAGAGAGATTACCCAAAGAGCCACAGCTCATCAGTGGTGAAGGACAAAACAGTACTGAAGTGTCCTTCCATGCCAGGGCAACAGTGGCGTGTCACTGGCACAAGGTGCTCCCCCCGAGGGACACATCCTGCTCTGGTCTGTGCACAGTGCCCTGCCTTACCTCGGAAATCGCAGGTGGGTCTGATATTAACGTCTGGCCCTTTGTATTTGACATGGGTACTTTATCTCCAGGAGTGTAAAATGTTTTATGAGTCTTCAATGGGGCATCTGCCTAGAAAATATATTGGGCACCTGAAAGCCGTACAAACGATGCTGACATCCCTTATCACCCGGTGGCTTGCCGCAGCGTTCCTCTCTGAGAGGGGAGCTTTGGAGCCTGGGCCTGTTGCAGATCCATCCTTTCCGATCTCTCTCCTGTCCAGAGAAAGGCCTTGCTGTTTATTTAGTCTACAGTCAAAATGATGGCACAGTTTTAACATACAATAATCTCTGAGCGTCAGTGTTTTGTTTTTTTCCCAGTGAAATTTGCAGTAGAAGTTTAAAGACTAAAACCATCTTTTTGTTTGTCTTGGCATTTCTTCCATGTGGTTCATTTTATGCTGCGTGGGATAATGCAGGTATCAACAGTGCAGAATGATGCTGGTTCGGAAGGCAGGCTGAAGTTTTATCCTGTGCTGGCAGAGTAGCATAAGCCAGGTTTCCAAACTCCATAATTAAACCCTGTCCTTTGGGTTACCAGCCAAACAACAGGAGGAGGAAATCAGACCAAGGAAAGGAAGCTTAGACTTGTCTGTGGGATGGCTGTTCTGGCTGGGAAGGAAAGTTCAGAGAGGAGCCAGCAGCCAACCTCCCAGCCCAGTAGGATCCACACCAAAGATAATAATATATCCTTTGGCTTTATTGCCTTTGAGTAGATTGCTTCCTCGCAGGAGATTTAGATTTATGCAGAGATAGCTTCTTGGCCTATATGCCTTGACAGGTTTATGGGAGTGAGAGGATGAATATTCTGTCTGTGTGTGTTGCATTTGCTTAATTCTGAGGTGTGCACATGAGAAAAAGTGGGGACTCTAACACAGGAGCAGGTGTGAAGCACCCGTATGCTTATGCACATGTAGAGACAGAGGGAAGTGCTTGTGGCACAGAGACTATGAGAGGGTTGTAGCGAAAGGTGTTGCCTGGGACAGTGCAGGGAATTTAGGTCTGCTTCAGAGGGAGATTGGAGAAATGTTGGACTTGAAAGAGAGCACAATGTAGAAGAGAAAGGAAAAATGAGAAGACAATTTTAGACCATACGGAAGTGGAAAAGTATACAGAGGAAAGAAAAAAAAAAGAACAAATGCCAGGAAAACAAAGATCTGACTTCTTAGGAAGGAAATATGAAATGGAATATGTGAACTCCTCTTAGAGAAAGAGAGCACTCCAGGCAGAGGGTTATTTACCGCCAGCCGTGACTAGTCGCTCTACATCTGTCTCCATTTTTTTCTCTTGAACAAACTCCCTTTTTGGATACTTTCTTCCTGCTTTGCTTCCCTGTGATTGCCCCTGTAAGTGGTCTTTGGAGGGCAGGCTGTATACTCAGAACATATGTGCAAACTGGCAGGAGAACAGAAGAGGACAAAACCACTCTGTGTGCTATTTAGATTAGGCGGTGGATGCTTCCCCTGTGCCTACTCTTGGGGTCTCTGCTGCGTGCAGAATACAGGCTGCACCTATTGTCCGTCCACAGTCGTTCTTCTGCGCTTTTACATCACGTGCCCATGGGGCTTGGAGCACCTGTCACACGTGGAGACTTTGCTGGGTGTAGACCCTACATGCTTCACCCACCAGCAACATGACCTTTCCATTCGTGGCATTTCAGACCCATAGTAACGAACAGAGGACTCCGCCTTGTGTTTTTTACATCTAGATACTTCTTGCAAGCAAGGATGTAGCACTCTCCTTATACGTCAGACGTGACAGCCAAAGCAAAACCTGACATTAATTCCATGTTCCTTGTACTGTACTCCTTGAGTCTCGCATCCGTTTACCTGCACTCGAAAGCTCCTGGGGAGCTCTCAGGCCTAAAAAGGCTGGTGTCTGCCAGAAAAGATGAATTTCCTTTCACAACAGGAAGGCTTAGGAAGTAAAACAAAGCAGACATGTAGTAAATTACTTTTGCTTTTCAAATACCTTTTGCGGTATCCTCCTTACCATTACTTTATCTCAGCACTTTCAGTACATAACTCTTGTTAACTGAGAAGAAGGGCAAGAGAGGATAAAGATGATGTTAGTAAGAAAATAAGGCAACATCACACTGGCTTTGAACTTGTGTACAAAGCTGGCCCATGTTCAGTTCTGTGGCAGCTCTGCTTGTAATGGGGGTAAGCCATAATTACAGGTATAAGTTCTTTAATTCCATAATAAGAGAAGATTCAGTTAATGTATATCAGTATTCCACTTACACATTTTTTTAATGCATTCTTTTGGTTCAGGCCAGGAGTAATGCTCATATTGTGCTCTGTCAGTCATTTTGTAGTGTAGCATATGGATGGTATTTGCCAGTTTTACTTCCATTGTATTTCTACAGCATGGTATGGAAAAAATGTTTTAAGATGCAAATTCAGAGTATCCTATTAGTTTCTTTACTGAGATCTTCCTGGTACTTGTATTTGGACAAGTTAATTTTGATCCCTAGAGGACAGTAATCCCAGGAAAGGTACATGTTTGTAGTCCTTGCACTCCTTGAGCTATCTGAAGGGACAATTAGTTCTGCTTCAGTTGTGGTCTTGACCAACTTACAGCACTGCACCCGTTTGCAAAATGGGTAGAGCTCGGCGGTCCTTCTTCCACTGAAAGACTGATGGGGCTTTTCATACCATGGTCATCCACCTTCCCTTGCCCCAGCTCCACTCTGGCTGTTCTGCTGCTGGTCAAGCTGTGCTAGGCTCTTGTGTGTCTTCACCTTGAAAACCCCAGGAACCAAATGAGACTTTCAGTGCAAAAACCTTAAGGAATTAGTAATAACACTTGCACTGTGTGACTGAAAGACATATTTACAGTTCCAGGGCCTCATGAAGTTGATAATATTGTATGAACCTGCAGTAAGCTAGAGAGCTCCCTGTTAGACTGCTGGACACGTCTTTGGCAGTAAAGTTGCTATTAAAGTCAGCCTCAGGATTGCTCACTACACCACTCAAGCTAGTGCTGCTTGTTCTCCTGTCACCATCTATGGGACTGTCTGAAAATAATTTCTGAGCAATTTCTATGCAGCTGAGGAGCTGCAACTCCTATCTGGAGTATTTCCCTTGCAGTGACCATGACCCCTAACTTAATGGTACTGTGTCTCTCCCTATTGCTGGTTATGGAACAATCACATGCAGGCAACCAGTCCAAACTCTTGTTTCAATAACCCTTTTCTTAAATCTGGCCTGGGCTTTCTTCTTAGCAGATTCTCAGCATGCAAGAAAACTTCTTCTCCATATTTACTAAGAAACATTTATTTATGCCTTACCCATCTGAAATACTCATCCAGACATAGATCAGATGACCACAAGAGTTTGTTTTCAAAGTCTGTTTGTAATTATATCTTGGAAATGCCAAAGAAAGTGGTATAAGGGAGATCCTAGATTGTGTTCTTTATGCATTCCTTGTGCCCCAAACACAGTTGTTGCCTGGCACTACCTGGAAGATAAAATATGTATAGTATGTCCCAGCATCAGTGATGCAGAGTGCATCTGATCTGTCCTCAGGCAAAAGGTCTATGGGCTCATCAAAAGACATGACGCCACACAGTAACTCAGAGCTCAGAGAAGTTTCCAATGATTGTGCTACATTACTGCCAATGACTGTAGAAAATATGATGACAAACATGAGAACCATATATTATACAAAATAAGGAATAGAAAAATAATCCCTTTCTACTGGGAAAACATGCAACTTCAGACCTAGAGTATCCAATATCAAATAATTCTCTGGCACTACTGTTCAGTGACTTGCTGTAGTGGGCAGTTTTCACTGGATCATAACAGGACACAGGAATTGCATGATCTTCATCAATTTCCTTAAGCTGAACTGTTTGGATACTCATAGACCATTTACGAAAGACAAAACCAAGGAAACATCTCTTTTCCTTAGACCAGAGGAGGTCTATATCCAGGATCCCTGCCAATTATGTTTACTCAGTATTTCTGAGATGTGACATTGTCTTGCCCTCCAATTCTCAGTATGTAAAGAAAAGTCAGACAGCATACTCACATAGCCATTAAGATTGTACCTGCCTTGTGCAGCAGCTTCATTACATACCTTGTAAGGCACTAGTGCCATTTTTTTCCTCCATTGAACTTAATATCTTAAGACAGTGGGAACATTTCACAACCAGACAAACCTCCAGCCCACAGCACAATTTGGCTCTTCGAATGGGAGGTCAGAAACAGACCATGTTTCTCTGGTGGCCAGAAAATTTTGGTTTACAGCAGAGAGAATTTCATCAGGCTAATTTGTGCTGTTTAAGCTGAAGAGATGCCATGAGCAGTATGGCAGACAGAGCCTGTTGCCTCCCAGGTTCGTGCAAACTTCCACTGTTCGTTTTCTCTGAAGAATTTCTTTGAGCTTTGTTAGACTGTGTACTGTGACTAGGACTCCTGCTCCTGTTCACCCCATTTCCCCATTCCCATTCAGACCTGCGCTTCTTCTCATCTCCAAGGCTTTATACACTGTTTCCCACATTTCTCCCTACTCTTACAGAGTCTTCCAACATCCTTCTTCTGCCACAGCCAAGAAGCAGAGCGTGCTTGGGCCTGTGCTACCTTTCGTGCTTCCATTACTGGTACATGGAATTAAACATGGCCCATGTGCATGCTGCCGCCTAAGAAGCAGGTTTCAAGTGAACAGGTAGATGCCCAAAGCCAAGCATATGATGGGAGCGTACTTCAAGGAACTCCAGCTACTGCAGAATACAGAGCTTTTCTTAAATGTCTTTTTGTTTTCATAGAGTCCATGTGTTCTCTTATCCCTGCTCTCTGCATTACAGTATCCCATCAAAACACAAGCTGCCCAGTGGTTTTCAAGAACATAAGATTTTTCTTTTCTTCTAAGAGCAATAACACTTATCAACTTTTACTGAAATACCATATCAGCTCCTTGTCACTGGCAGTCTACAGTTCCTGCCGCTAAAAGTTTAATGCATTTACAGGAGCACTTAGGCATCAAGACTTTGATATCACAATCTGTTAGTCACAGGTGCTACATGATAGGTTTGTGTTAGCACATTATAGATCTTTTATCAGATACTGCACAAAATGTGTGTGTTTCTCTGCCAGGCAATCAGAATCAGACTGCTGCATAGTTGATGAGTTACTCACCAATGTAAGTTTTTGTTTATTTTAAGCAGAACTTTTCCAGAGCTACACCTTAATGGATAACTTAAACTCTAATTGGTCAAGGCCAGCAAAGATCAAGAACTTAATGTGAGCCAGGAAAAATGTAGCAAGTCAATAGTGGTGCTTTGAGCATTGTCAGTCTTTTGCAATAGCATTCATCAAGTCAAATGATTAACACTACTCATTTGCTATAAGACAGTCATTTTGACAGCAAATTACCACTGGATCAATAGCTCAGCTTTTCTTTGGCAATTCACGTAGTAGCATGAGACCTGTGACAACATAACATGCTGCTGGCATTACTGTCTCAAAATCATGGAAAGAAGTTAGAGGTGGGGAAAGAACTACTGACTGAAAAGTGAGTTCAGACTGAAAAGTCCTAGGTGTTTTCACATCCCTCAAAGGCTCCTTTTTTTCCAGATGCTGGACAGCACAACAAACTTGGCCCTGAGATTCAGCCTAAACTGTACTTTCCATTTTTAATAAAATTAATAATCCCATGCAAGTGTTAGAGCACATGCCTCAGCTTTGCTGTAATCCCCTGAGGAAAACATCCCTTCAGTATGGTCCTGGAGAAGTCGGTCAGTCAGTGTTGTGGCTCTGCTTCTTGCATCTAATTCCAGATGTCAGGAAATGCATCATTTAAAAATGGGTATGGAGCTGTAGGAGTTCTGAGTTAAAAAATGCAGAAAGTGTTTCGCTTCAGATATCAAATTAAAGCTGTGTTTTGGACTGGCCTGGTGCTAGCATCATCCGTACATACTATTTTCACTGACTTTCATGACCAAATTAAAAGCAGATCTTCTGTGTGCTGTGACAACCGTAAGATCACCTGAGCCATTTCTGGCTCCACACACAATTAGCATCATCTGAATAATTTTTCAGATTGATAGGAAAGATTTAGTGCATGGAAAACTATTCCCTGACAAAGGCTGGAACAATGCTTCCTGATGACAATGGGATTCCTGTGATGGGAGTGCTGTATTGGTAGTCCACGGACCTAACGTTTTTCAGATGTCCTTGCTGGCTGAGCTGTATTCTGCCACTCATTCTGTTTAACATATACACATAAAGCAAAGAGAGTGATATGGTTTGTGCTTCACTTTTGACACCAAGTGAAAACTGTAAGCTTCCTTGGTACTGGGACAAAAGCAGACACTTTCTACATCTTTCAGAGGTGAGCTCCGAAGGACAGAAGCACCCTCTGTTTGAACATGGCTGTGCATTTCTTGCTGATTTGGAGTCTGTCAAACATGAATCGTTGTGAGCTCCTCTGATGCAGTTATCCTTGAAGATCATCTGATAGTGCAGCATGGGACTGTTTAATTGCAAAATGAGATTAAACACATTGAAAGTATTGTACCTGTCTTCCAAAAGTTGAACTAGTTTTCTTGTTTGCTTCTGGGACCAATTCAGGATGTTGACTTGGATCTATAAACTCTTCTATAGATTAGATCTGGGTTAGGAAATGGACTGCATTCCTTTCATGTGCTGTCTTAGCAGTTGAGATCAGCAGACTTGCTTTTTCTAATGTGTTTGGGAAGCAGAAGCAATATTTTATCTCCTGTGGTATGCTGCTGGTACAGAGATGTTCAGGCTTATTAATTCTTCAGGACACAGGAAAAGTCTTCATCACCTGTGTAGGCAGTCATGGGAAAGGACCCACTGCAAAGACTGCATTGAACTCTTTTTTTTTTGGAGGCAGCTGGAAAATATTAGTAATCATCAGAGCCAATATACAGTACATATTGAGAGCCAGTAAGCGATGCATATTATTGCAAATTCCTGAGTGCTTCTGCATTTTATAAAACAGATAACTAAAATACTCACCTAGCCAGCTCAGTTCCCCAAGGGATGCACATTTCCAAGTAGAGGACAAACCAAAAACACAGAACAGAAAACAAATGAGCAAAATAGAATGGCAAAGTGGTTGAAACAAATGGTTTTAGGATCACTGAGTAAGGACCATGACCTCCTTTTGCATCAGTCAAGGCAACTGTGAAACTTTGTGAAAGAAGCTCACCGCAAAACAGATGCTGGGCTATCTTAGGTAAATAAATTACCAAAAAATAATAATAAAAAACTCCCCTACACATTTTACAAAGCACAGCTGTGTAAATATTGCATGAGACAGGAGAGGGGGAGAGATGTAACATACACCCTTTTTTATGCAGAAGTTCTGCTCTCGGCACTGTTTATTAACATTCCCAGTACAACCATCACTCCACTGCGTAGTGCACACTGTGGCTACTGTACTCCATGCACACATTTTGATCTTTGCTTTAGAGGAGAAAACAGGCTTTATTTTAAAGGAAACATTTTCACCCAAAGTTAAAATGTGCGATGAGAGGTGTCAGGGGGCAGGGAGAAGATGGTACAGGACTGCAAACAGGAAGAAGACCATATTACATCTCTTTTTTTCGTTTCCTTTCCCACACCGTGTCTGCCACACTGGGTCTAGATGTTCTCCTGGTTCTGCGCAAAGCGAGGAGGAATCCTGAGATCTTAATTTCATTGAGCTGGATACCTCATTTTCCTGTTTCTCAGCTGCCAGGTACAGCATATTCCAGCCTACAAAAACTGTGGATCTGCCCACAGAGAAGAAAAAATGGCTCTTCTGAGCTAGACTGAAGGCTCACCTAGCCCAGTATGCCGTCTCTGACAAGAGCTGGTAGTGGACACTTAAGGAAAGAATACAACAGCAAGACAGGCATCCAGTGATGCTTTTCAGAGTACAGCCTCACAGATTTTGGCAGCAAACAACTTGGTTTCATGAGCCAGAGGCTCTGTTTGCATCTTTGTGTTTGACAGCCTTCAGTGGACTTTTCTTTCGGAGGTGGGCTTGGATGTTTTTAACCCGTTCTTTATTTTGGCCTCCACAACATCCCATGGAAGCGAGTTCCAGTTTTTTCTCAGTGCTGCTTTTGTCTGTTGCCTGATCCTTTTGCTTGATGCTCCATAGTGGGTTTTTTTACTGCCAGAAGTAGTGAATAAATCATTCCCTGGTTACTTTCTTTCAAGTTAAGTGCTGCCCCAACACTTTGACCGCAGCAGTCAGTGAGCACAGGAAAGCAGAGAAATCTGTCTAGCAGCCTGTTAGCTCAGGTAACAATTTGGCTGAGTGGCTGCAAAGCCATCCTATACCTCCAGGAATGTATGTGTGCTGTGATAGCAGCTGTGTTGTTCACCCGAAGTGGGTAGTCTGTAACCTTGACCCATAATCCATATGGCATGAATGCAGTGCTACCCCATACAGCCAAGCCCCACTGGAGTGACTGCAATAAGGACACTGCAACCTAAAAAAGGGATGCAGTTTAAGTACTGTTAATTTTCTTTCATTTTCCAGCTCCACAAAGACTTAAAGTTCAGCAGTATCTTCATCTAGTGTGTATACTGGCTACAGTTCTATTCTGATTTCACTGATATCTTGCTCAGGGGAGAGCAGGTAATCCATAGCATCCTCCATCTCTGCTTGCCCACACCACTCTTGCACAGCCCGCAGTCCTAGTGAGATCATCCTTTTTGCTATTCTCTTACATCAATGGTTGCTGCTATTTTTAGTGTGATATACACCAAAAAGCGTAACATAAGGGATCCTGTTGCTAAAATTAGCTGGAAAATTATAGGCTGTTTTACTGTTTTGTGCATAGTCTTCATTTGCTTCGCTGGGATTTGCGTGCAGATCTTCAAACCCCCAAAAGCCAGCAAAGTGAGATGTTACCTGCAGTCTTCATATCGAAGAGCAGTACTTTTGAAAAGAATGGGACTATTTTATATCAGCAAGGTTTGGAGGCAAAGTCTTAGGTTCCATCTATAGGAAGGAAATACTTTTTTTTTTTTAAAGTAAGGATTTGTAATCAATGAGATTTGAAAAATATAAACGTATGGATTATCTTTCTTTGTACTTAGTGTTTGTACTTAGTGTAACATCCCATTTTATTACAGCAGCCCACGTTTGTCTCCAGGAGTATTATCTGTGATGCAGTACGCTAATGCACTACCTTGCTCTGAACAGGAGAAAGCACTTTGGAAGTAGTCCAGATTTAACCCTGTCTTAGGGCTTGCCTTTACTGTTAACCGAAGTAACAGCAAATTAAAGTAAAGCATCATCCTGACTCTTCCTCTGAACTTGGCCAATCCTAGGTGTGAGGTGCACCTTTGAAGCAAAGGGTCATGTCATTCCCACTTGTTTCATGACTCCTCTGCCTTGCTCTGCCCTTTCAGTCCTTACAGCCTACACATCTCTGTTCCATTCCTTGAGTGAAAACTGCTCAGCCACACCTAATCTAAACGTGCTGTGCAAGGAGCTGCTTCTGACCGTCAAAGTAAAGGTTCAACATCTGACATCAAACTGATTCCTGAAAAGAGTCCTGTCATCCAGGTGGAATTGCAAATTCTGGCCATTTGGAGATTTTAAAAATTAAAAGGTCCCCAAAACAGCTGTATTTCTTATGCAAATCCCTAGCCAAATGGGAACTTGTATTAAATAAATCGCTTGCCCTCTGTGAAAAAATGATCATCTAGAAACCCAGTAATTTGGGGAGGACAGGTTTTAAGAGGGCAAAGCAGTCTTACAAGCAACATCTCTCTCATCTCCTGTGAACTATTGTGGTATTGTGATTTTACAGTGCTATTTCTCTTGCTTTTGCCAAGAAAGATTGGACCAGATGATCCTTGGGATCCCTTCCAACCTGGTATTCTATGATTCTATGATTCTCTACTTCTGCAGGATTTTTCTCTTTAATGTTATGTGGAAAACCCTGAACAAAAACTGGCACTTAATGCAGAGTAAACAGTGGCAGTGACTGAATAGAAACCTGATGTCAAATATACAACCACCCTGGGAAAGTGAGAATCCATTGCTCTCTCCTGTCTTCCAGTTGTTGCCTTTAAGTGTATTATTCATAAAATTAGCAATTTAAAAATGCATAGAAACATTATTTTTTATATTCATAGCGTCACTTTAAAAAAAAAAAGGTTAAAAATCGATTTGCTGGCCTCTTGGGGAAATGCTGTAATGTTTTTGGCTGTCTCCTACTTTCTGCTGCCAGCTAAAAGTACCATCTGGCTTGTTTAGGGCCCCTTTCCATATCAGGTGCTTCCAAAATTCTCCCCAACCAGAGGATTGTTTCATTGGGTTGCTTTGCCTGCTGAGGCATGTGTCCTGGGCTGGGAATCCTACTGCTTCTGTTCCCTGCCATCTTGCTGACGGTGGTGTGTGTATGTTTGGGCACAGATCTTGCTGCCTCTCTCCCGAGGACATTTGCATCATTGTCAGCTGCACATATTAAATTGATATGCAGGGCTCAGAAACACGTATCCCGTCTTTTGTCCCTTTGTTTGTGCAATTGTTGTGGTTTTAATTCTTCTTTGACACCTGGAATATCACAAAGCTGCTGATAATCTGTTGGCTACTAAGGGAAATGACATTGATAGAAGGATAATGTGTGTCAGACTTATATCTAGATAATTGCAGACACACCCCGAACCCTCGCAGCTCAGAGAATGAATATCCTAAATCCATTATTAATTTGGAGAGTCATATGTGGCAGTTGGCTGCGGTGTCATTCTCTTGCTGCGAGAGTCACTTGCAAGGGATTTTAAAAGACAGTTTTGGTTAATTCTGCATTGCTGTGTCAAGTTATGCCTCATTTTGGTCAATTTTGGTATGTTCTTCCTGCCATTTCAGGGCAGTGTGAGGAGCTGTGACAAAATGGGGTTGATGTCCTAACTCCTCACTGAAGGGAGCTTCCCATGTGCCTTCTCCTGCAGAGGCATAAAATACCAAGAAGATGAGAACTGATGCACTATACGTGGTACCAGTTGACCATCACACCTCCCCCTCAGGATTCTTTGTTTTTCAAATTTGTTGTTTTACTTAGAAAGAGAAATCTACCCCTCAAAGGTTTTATGAGTAGATTTGAAGTATTGTAGTTGCTAAGTATAGACTTTTGATGTGATCGTATGGAAAGACAGAGCGTGTTTTGAAATAGATACGGCCGTAAGCTGTCTTGTCCTATTTCTAAAATGATCTGTGCCATACGCTGCTGACTTTTCCTGTCCATCCATTAAAAAGTGAATTATGAAGAGTGCTGAGACAAACAGATAGTAGTTTAACCTTGTTAGTAAATATCAGGTAGCTGATATATACTGCTAGAATGCTACATCACAGCCATTGTCTTCAGTATAGGTTTATGAAATTATCTTCTTACTATATAAACTGCCTTTGCTGTGTACATTCTTCCAGAGGTTTATTGTTCTTTGTATGTCGGCACAGTAGCATGACTCTGAAGAGTCAGTTCACGATGTGGAGAATTTTAAACACTTGGGAGATGGCCATATCTATTTTTCAGCAAAGGAATGAAAGCTTTTTTTATTTTTCTACAGTATTAAAAGTTTCAAAAGATGTGCTGAAATGCTGAAATGAAAAGGAAATAATAACTAAAGACTGGATGGGAAGTAGTGCCTCAGAGTACTGACTTTGTTTGCTTGTTTCCCCCCAAATCTTAATATTTTAAGTACAAGTTAATATTTTAAACCAAATAAACCTGTTTTGTGAACTAGTAAGATACTTGAACTGTATCACACATTATTCATTTATTTTTGTGTGAGTGCAATAAAAATTTTACAAGCTGTAATCTTGTTCTTTTAATAGAGAGAAAACTATGCAGAATATGTTGCTTAGAGTATTAGATAAGCTACAGTGTGTTAATCAAATATTTTCATGATATGAGGGCAGTTGAGAAAACAGTACAATTTTTGCTAATGGCACTGGTAAGTAAACGGATCTATCATTACATTGTCATGAAAAGTGACATTGAGCAGAAACACCCTGCCAATCCCTAGAAGATAAGTATTTAATGTAATTAGACAGACACTGTCTCCTTTGTTGAACGTAGCATTAATCACCCAGAGAAGTCCAACTTTATATGAAATGGCTTTTTCTGATATGTCTTTGTATTAGAAAGCTTCTTACATGGTTTTGTCATGATGATATATTTGAAGAAATGACTGCTAGAGCTATACAGTTTTCCTCATGACATATCTTGCTGTTGTGTTCCATAATATTATTTTTGTTTATTTAGCAATGTTACATTATATAGTTGTGACTTGTTTCTAAGTCTAGAAACCTACATGCATTTGAAGCTGAACCTCTTTGAAACCGTTAATGCATTCAACTGATGAAATATAAAAGAAACACAAATAGCTTCCATTATGTTCTTCACTTCTTCCTATGTGGTGTTAGCACAGGTTCATTGTTATGGCATAAGCAAAATGTTTCTTGCCTCAAATGCTAGTTCATAATATCACACAAAAAAAGAACTTCTTTCTATGAAAATCTCATTGTTAAATTGATGAAAAATGTTGCCCCCTTCCAGAATTCATTGGCACTACATTTTTTTTTTTCCGCCTCTGTTACTTGTGATTTGTACTGTGAAATGCTGTCTGGTTATGAGCTGGTATCAACCTGAATCAGTGCACAGCTGTGTCTTCCCACCTTCTCAGTGGTGCAGAGGGCTTTGAAGGGAAAGAATAGGGTTTAGTCAAAGATGACAGCGGACTTCACCGAGTAACAGGTGGAGGTCAAGTCGGCTTATTTGTTGGGATGAACAGAGTGCAGAGATGAAAAATCTTTGCCATGATAAGGTTTAGAAGGAAAATGCTGACTAGTCTAAGCTTTGATTCTAGCTGACAGATCCTTTTCTAGTGTTCATTACTTGATTTCACAGTTCAGGCAATTTTAAGAGGCTTAAAATTATATTTCTGCTCTCCTCTATAAAACTTTTCGATCACTTTCTAATTTTTGCTTTAAGTAAAGTTATAGGGACTCCCTAATATATCACTCCTGCCTTTAGACTCTTACAAAGTCAATATGCCTTCAAAACTGTAAGGATAAGGTGTTTTTTTAAGACCCTTACTTTTATTGATTCTTTTTATAAATGAAGTAAAAATTTCACATGTAGGCACCAATTCAATTAGAAAATTAAAACTTCAGAAAAACTCCCCTGAAAAGGGGATAGTAAAATAAGCATGACGCTGAAGAAGTCACTGTTCCTGTCTGGGCAGACGGGATTTTTATGTTACTGGTAGCAGCGTTAATGAAGCTACGCCACCCCAGTGTGCTAACTTTCAATCACCAAGTGCCGGTGAGCCATGCTCCATCCTGAAAGGGAGTCACAGCAAGACCCCAGATAATCAGAGCAGAACGTCCTGACATTGTGTGGCAGTGCTGGGACTGCGATGACCTGTCGGCATCCCTGCATATCAATGCAGCATCACAAAGGGATTTCAGAGGGCTGAGCTGCAAGTGTGTGAGTCTCTCCTAGGTTAGCCTCCTGCCCTTCCCCTGTGCCAGCTGCTGGGAGGGGAAGATAGGCGTTTCTCCTTTCCCACCCTTTTTCTTCCACCACCACCACCTGCTTCCTACCTGCTGGAGTGGGCAGAATAGGAGTATCTTTAGCCATTTACTAAAATCTTCCCCCTCAGACTTTCTGTTACTTCTGCATTCATTCTTTGCAGGAAGAGGAAACTCACTGGTCAAACCCTTGGACACCAGAATAGTTGCATGCAGTTTCCCAGGGAGCCAGATAGCTCTAAAGCTTCCCAGTGAGTGACAGTTTCTCTCTTCTATTCTTCTGAAACATGTGTTTTACACATATACTGAAAAATGTTAATATCAATTTACAGCCAGATTCTTGCTTTTTAAAAAAAATATATATAACATCTCTCAAAGTATATACACTTAGAGCACCTCAGCACACGTGTCATTTTTTTTACGTAGGAAAAAGTGTTGGATGCTCTTATACACATAACATCATTGGGCTTGAAAGCTGTTAGCTTATTCAGAGTTAGTGGCAAGAACACTGGACTTGCCAGCACCAAACTGTGAAACCTTTTTTGTGTGACTAGTAGAAGTCTCATGGGGGTAGACATCCAAAAAAGGGGAGGAGGGGGGTGTAAATCTGTGCATTTGGATTTGAATATCTTGCGATACCATGATATCAACTTTGTCCTAGAAGTCCCTGAATCACAAATCATTGGAGGCTGGGAGAGTATTTTGGAGAATTATCACTGTACGCTTTCCCTGGTCTTTTATTTTACTCTTTTCTAGGCATCTATTAGTTACCACTGTCAGAGAGAGGATACTGGGCTAGGTGGATCTCTGTAATCTGATTTGGCATGGCTATTTTTCTGTGTTCCTAAACTCATGAGATCAAGTTATGTAGGATTATTTCATAATGCCAGAGCAGCAGTTTCTGAGGTTCGACAAAGCTATCTAGCAAAGTGTCTAATAAAAGAAAAATCCTGTCCCATACTGTAGCTTTCTTGGTCCAGTGAAGCAGCATCCTTATGCATACAAATCTTGTAAAGTTGCTTCTGATAGCTCCCTCTGTCCCTTCATTTTTGTAAGCTAAAGTGCCATTTTCCTTTTTACAGCTTAATTGAACCTAAATGCACCCATTTTCTGCAATGTGATATTTTGGTAATTTTACTATTTGCTTGTAAGTTTTCCCATAAGCAAACTGAAAGCTTCCCCTTTATCACTTCACTGGGCCAAGATTTCACACAGTATCCTGCTTGCTACAAAATATGATAGTGTTCTCTCTCACCTTGTTTCTTTTTTCTTCTTTTACTTTCTTTTATAAAATTAGGATATCTAAGAAACCCCGAACACCGTGGAGCACTACATGGTGGGTGTGCTTATTCAAACAATGCCAATGCTCTTGTTCTCGGTGCATAGATCTTTTGTGTTGGTTGGGGGGATGTACCAGGTGTCCCTCTGGTGTGGGTTCTTCAGTGTCTAGTAAGGAGAGAGCTCGTGCTGAGCACTTTGCAAGAGTGACAGCACTGGAGGGAGCACTTACATCTTACCTCTGCCCTTCCCATGCCTGTTTTCACAAAACTTACAGGGACTTTTTCCCTTTTTCCCTGCAAGCCCTCTGCCTCTCTGTCAGATGTGTTTTAAATTGCTCAGTAGATGAGAGGTGTTGGGCAGATCACACAAGCAGACCTGCAGGCGTCATGGTCATACACGGCTCCTCTGGAAATGATGCCAAAGCCAAACTGCTGTGCTCTGTCTTCTCTGCAATGGGAACATTTTATTTTTTCCAGGGGGATTCTTTGTTCCTCCCAGAATGCTAAAGCCACTGGGAATGCAGAAAATCGAGGCTGATTTCACCTATCTGATATCACCTGCCTGAGAGCCGATCTGTCGGAAAGCAGTTTGTCTCTGCTGCCTGGGAGTTTAAGTCTCTGCCAAGCCTTCCCCAGGAGCTGCCGGTGGCAGGTCCGCAGTGCCATTCCAGCGGGCGCTCACCAGCGTACAACTGGCAATGGACACTTTCCAGTAAGAGAGCACAGCAGCTGTAGGTCGGCTACAAATTATTTTTTGTGTTACGGAGAAACAAGATGACTGTTCAGTCCTGTGACTGACAAACCTAGGCAGTCATATGGTAAAAATACCAAGAACCACTGGATAGCCATACATAAAAGTTCCATGAGTACACTCTTGACCTGTCAAATTATAAATCCATTTCAGTTTGGTACGATGCACATGAATTCAGTTTGCAACTCTTTCTTTCTTTGGAATAATGTATAAACTCTTCACCTGAAATTGTGCAGAAATCAGGTGACTTTACAGTACATGGTAGATTACCTGAGCTATTTTCAACCTTGACCACAGCTTTTATTAATTAAAACATATGTTCAATGGCAGTGTATACCAATTAAGTCTTCAAAACCAATATTAACACCAAACTTAGTCGTGTCATCATAAAAGTCATTTAAAAATATTACCATGCAGTAACTGAAGTCACAGGTCAAAAAAATCTGCATATTTACCCATCTCCATCTCATGCCTTCGGCATTTAGCAGCTTTGTTATATATAGCCTGGATAGCCAATGATCTTTTGGTGACATGCAAATAATGAGCAAATGATTTTTGGGAAAATTAAAAAAAAAAAAAACAACAGAAAATTTGACTCCATCCTCTTTAGTTACTAAAATTCCCTTTAGTATCACTTGCAATTTAGCATCCATATGCATCTCAGGAAGATATAGTTGAAACATAAATCTATTCTGGGTCTTTTACTTGCAAAAATATCATACCTCAGCTATAATCATATGCAAAGACTTTTTGGAGGGCTTTGTAAATGCCATCCAAATTTACGATGGCATTTTTTGCCTTACAGCTATAGATGTTCCATCCCCAAAGCACCCACATAAAGGTATATTCTCCTATGGATGGCTGCAGTTTGTCCCTGCTGCTATATCGAATCTGCCAAGTATGCTGAAAAACTCTCAAATAACATTTGAAGTGAAACAAATGTAGTCATGAATTTTAGACGAGATGTCTAAAGACGTCATTAGAAATTTTTTTTTATTCTTATTACAATATATATTTATACAATGCAAAATGATACTGAAACTAACATTAAATCAAAGGGAAATTAGAACTGTTATCTTGCTGTTTATTACACTTCTCATTAAAGTTTTTAAATATAAAACTCATGAAATCGTATTTTGAAGAAATTGGTAATATGTTGAGTACTAGTTTATTAGTTATTGAAAGAACCACTTGGGTGACAAAGCAGGAATGAAGGCTAACTTAAGAGATCTAAAACAATCCAGATGATGCTGTAAACATACTTACAAACAGATAAGGTAATACACTCTATGGGAACATTGCACCACACAATTTAAGGCAGATTTTAATGGGGTAAAATTTTAAAATAATGGTGAATATTGTAGCGCTCGGTTTTAAAATCCTGTAGGTGAGATTTTTCCATCAGTATAAACTGATATTTCTCCTTTGTAAATGGAGCAGTGCTCATTTACAAAGAAGAAATTTCAACCTTCTTTTTCCTAAGTGACATCAGAATTTTGATTCTGACTTGAATTATCATTTTTGGCTAAAAATTGCTGAGGAGTCCAAAACCATTTAAAACCTAAAGCCATTGAATCCATTTAATGCGCCTCTGGCACCTTTCTCTCTCAGTCCTTTTTGAACATTCTGGTCCTCATTTTAATCAATCTCTTTTTATTAAGTTCTTTGGCTCATTTACTTGTACGTGCATTTGCTTTATTTTATTTGGAACATTTCTTTTGTAGTGTCTTGAAAAAAGAGTTGTGACAGTTCTTTTGGATAGCTTCTTAAGTATCTGGCAGTCACCTATGATACGATGTTGATGGGTATGGATAGATTAGCTCTGTTTTCCTGATGATCTGTCAGATGTCGAGTTCTGAGGAAACTGGTTGTGTGCGTTGGTGATGCATATGCAGTAGTTTGATAAGTGGATAGAGGGGGAGCTTTCATTTTTCTTCTGTAAAATCACTGTTTATTAAGCTGGATTTAGTCTTGCGAAGCGAGGTACTCACTGGCAGGTAGTTAATCAGTGATCACGGTAACTCAGAATGCGACCAGGGGAGCAAGTATCCATTCAGAACTCGCATTCATCACTTCATTAGGATGAGTGAATTTCCATCTGCGTTGTATTTTGTGTATACTGGAGCAACTAATACAGTAAACTGATGGATGGCAGTTAGCATGATCATATCTCAGCTGATGACAAATAAAGTTTGCTCAGCACTAAGTAGAACAGGCTTACTATGACTGACAGTAGTACAGCCATCAAAATTTCAAGAAGCTTGAAATTAAGAATTCGCCAGAAAAAAAAGCAGCTGATCAGCATTTCTGTTGATACTGATTTCAGTGAAACTGCTGGAACAATTTGCACAGAAGGATGAAAATTCCTTGAAAAATTCTTCCCATATATCAGTTTTTTCTTCAACAGCCAACTTGTTTTTCTGCATCATCTGTTTGTTCTGCATGTTGTTGAGTTCATGGTCCACCTGGTAATATCTGAGCTTCTGTGATTCCTTTTCATAGTGTCCCTTGAGAATGAAGATCCAGACCATATTTCATTCATAGCTTTTGTTCTACATCTCCATCAAGAGTCTAGTGGCAGAGAGCTACTGGGAATATTGGGGTAATTATCCAAAAGTGGTCTTTGGAGATGAATATTAGCTGGTCTACCAATGTGGCTAACTTGAGATGGAGTTACTGTTTAAGATGTGTGCAGTGAGAATAGTGTTAGTAATTAATCAAGTGAAATTGAATGGATATACAGATATACATACAGATATAGCCATAGATTTGGAGAGCAGGGGAATTGTTCTCCTCTTACGCTGCTGTGACTCCACTCACTCCATAAAGTTAATCTTAATTTCCATACTTCTGTTAGTAAAGTGCATAGGTATATGGAAAATAGGTTCATAGATACTTATTTGTTCTGGGAAGGATTTGTGCATTCAATTCTCACGCATCATTTTGTGGTCCATTTAAATATATATCAGCCTCATACATGAAAATTTGAAGATCGTTAGCTGTACTCAAGGAAGACTCTTATGTGGTGCATTTCTAGTACTGGCAAACATAAGGAGGTAGAGGAATTAATACCATCACAATGCTCCAGTGCCCCTTAGAAGATGAGGAACATGAAGTATTCCTGTGCATTCACTGATTAAACTTGGGCTGGAGGTTTGCGAAGTGCAGAGTTTTGGAAAGTCTTACTGCGGGACTTCAACATCCATGCAATGGCTCCAGTAACCAGAGTCTCTCAAGGACAAGGATCCCATTTACGCTTGCATTATGCATTGAGCAGAAGGGTGTGATGCATGATGTGGAATGAACAAAATAACTTGTGTGTTTAGGGAAATGCCAAATTAATGAAAATTCAGAAAGCTCTAATGTTGAAAAGGCACACAAATTCCTTGATAGAAATATAATGCTGCTAACAGTTTCAAGATTATTGTTGTCTGAATTTTCTGCTTATTGTGTACTGCAATTAAAATTCTTTTCAACTGAAAAATCAATGTCAAATTAATATTTCCTTTTGGAAAAAAATATGAAAGTACACATCTTGTTCCATTTAGCACCATCATGGTCTTTGATCTGGTTCCCTCTGTCCAGTGAAAAAAATGGATTCATGTTAATGGGAGCAGGCTAAGACCATATATGTTTGGCATGCATATACTTATAGAATCACATGAACACATGTACGCTAAGTTAAAGTAACACACCCACTCAGACTTCCATCTGTGTTTTATGCCACAAATCCCTTTATTTTCTTTTTTTATTTAGCAATTAACTTTTCCATTTATTCTGTAGTTAAAAGCTGCCATAAGATGAAAATAGACTAAGTCTGATTTTCTTCTCTTGCTCTCTAAATAACATTCAGAGGAGACTCAGACCTGAGTTATGAAATCTGTGTTTCCTAAAAGTGCCAGGTGTGACTGTGATTTGGACAACAGTCCTATACACAGAATAGTAAGAAACACTTTTAAACCCCACCTGGGTTACCCAGCCGTTGTGTTCTGGCTGTTCTTGTTTATTCCTTGCTCGGAGCAGATGGATAGAAAGAGGCAGGGAACGGGGAGGATCCTTGGCTCCATTCCCTATTCACCGGCCAGCGCAGCTGAGACGGGTTGGGGGATTTTGTAATTTGTTGCTGCCCTCCACCAGAGAGGAGACAGAGGAGAGTCGGGACTCAGAGGTGTCCCTATGAGTTGGCACTACCCCTTCCTTGGGGCCAAGTGAAGTGCTGAACTCTGGTCTTCAGTGCAGTGGTCCCCAATATTCATTAGCTCTTGGGAACACTGCTAAGGAAAGCCGTGCAAGGCAGCAGCATCCTCCCTGGGCTCTGCCCAGGGTAGCTTCAGTTTTAACTTTTTAATTTCCTGCATCCCTGAGCAACACAGGAGGGGAAGCTGTGGACTGGGGACCGCTAAGTGTGTTAAAATTCATTAGGTATGGAACAGAAGACCTTTAAAACTAGCCAAGAGTCTCAAACATGGGTGCCAACAATTGAACACCTAATTCCATATTTAGTCGTTTATCTTAGATTGTTTATCTTAACTGCCTTACAGTTGTTAATACACACCAGGCCATCTCATAGGGGGCCTGATTTTCATAGGCACCGGGCACCTACAATGCTAACTCAAGTGCTGAGACTGCTTACCTGAGAGTGAGACTTGTAGTATCAGATTCAAATTTTTTCTGGGTAATAAAACCAGAGTTCCCTTGCTCTCGCTCTCAGCGCCTAAAAGAAGCTTCGATAGAATGACCAGCATGGTAACATATGGCTTAGCAAGGGGGGAAAAAAAGAAAATGAGTATTAGAAATGGATGGACTAAAGAATACGCAGGATATATCAGGCACATTAACCAAACATATGGTGCTAAATGAGATATTTTTTTTAAATTGCAAAAAAATTGACATTCCTGGCAGTCTCAAGGATAATGTGACATGGCTGTGATAAATTTAGAAGAATGGGACATATTTTGGCTTGTTCTTGGAAACCTTTTTCTTGCATGCCGACTGTATTTCTTCTTTTATTAACCCATTCAAAGAATGTTTGAATTTTGCTGCTAGAGCACCATGCTAGCGCAACATAAAATGTGAATGATGCTAATTGCTTTGCACTGCCTAACTTTCTGTCATACCCTCCCCTCTTAAAGGACAAAACATGCTTTGGAAATGAGCTGGCAAGCTCATCTTATTCTTTCTCTTGGTCAATATTAAGTGATGTAATTAAGCTCCTGTTTGCATATTCTTCTGAACTAGGAGGCAGCCATTTTTTTCTTGAGATCTGATGGATATGATCACTCAAAATAAAATGTGTCATTACAAACCTCAAACAAAATAAAAACATGGTAGAGTTGGACTGTTCCAAACCAATACATTTCAGAATACCCTGAAATAAAAAAAACAAACACCAAAGTAGTGATAATAATGACAATCAGAACGATGATAACAAATATAACAAAAGTAGGATCCAATTAGCAGTGCTTCAGTTTGCCTTTCTACTGAATTTTACAACATAGTGTTACATTAAAATCTCTATTTTAACATGGAAACAGCTGCCTCGACCTTATAAAATCCATCCCCATATGAACATGACGCTGCTCAACACTGCCACAGTGCAAGGTCATTCATCAGCTTTGTCGTAGCTCCTCAAGTTCCAGTGTTTGGAGGAAATCACATGAACTTGCTACAGCTTTAAACCATATTCCACTCTTCTCTCTGCCCCTTTCCCCTACCATGGTTTAGATGAGTTAAGCAGGTTTTTTAGCACAGGGGTAAAAGAATAGCTTCTTCATTTTCTCAGAAGCTTTACAATCTTCCCCATAACCCTGAAGAGGGTATGCAGCTAGAGGTTATGCGGGAAAGCAGGGAGTTCATCAGCCAGCAGAACCATACGGTGCATAGACTTAGAGAACTTACTTCTTCCACAACCTCCGTTGCTTGCCCAGGGCACAGGTACTCACGTCCCCTCCTGGATCTCTGCTCATGGGCTGCGCAACTGTCAGCTGCGTGCGGGGCCTTCTGCCTCCACGCAAGAGCGCTGCACAACCTTGCAGTTAAGAGCAGCTCACAAGCAGGCGTATTTTGCTGTGATAATCCCTGTGCATAAATAGTCGCTTGTTCTGTCCATGATATTTTGCACTTAGAGGGATGGAGCTGGCTATGTTAAAACCTTCCTGGGGGGCAAACCTAGCCCGTTCCGCAGCCCAGCATAGAGGATATGTACCCATGGCCTTGCTACCCCTCCCCAAGCACAAATATTGCCACTGACCCTTGACTTTGTGTTCAGGGTTGAGGTTGACACTCATTTGGTGTTTCCATCCCCAGCTCCTCCATCATAAGGAAATCTGGGTCAACAGCACCATTACTTCTTTTGAGTACCCTTGTCCTGAATGTGGACACTCAAACACAGAGCAATAACTAAGTTAACACCCCAACATGCCATTTGAGCAGAAATTCAGCAGCCTGCATTGGAATATTCCATTGAAATGACTTAGTTCAGTCTCCTTTTCTCTCTTACCCCCAAACTGAAGCAACTCTTCTTGCTTTTGTCCCTACTCCAAAGTCCTTAAGACCAATATGAAAAAAAAACAGCCCAGTATTTTTCTTGCACAATAGTCTGCCAGTTCTAAACTTTTATTTTTAAAAGATTAAGTATGTAACCTTTCTTGCTATGAGGAAAAAGCCACCACAACAGCAAACCCTTGTAGCAAGCAGTTTCAAGGCAGAAAGCTGCAAGTACAACACTGGAACTCTAACCATTCCCTTACTTTATTTAACTTTCTGAAATATAAACTGCAAAATCTCACTGAAACCATTAAGACCCCAGCAGTGCAGTGTATAAAGTACAAGAAGGCTCCTGCATATTGCAATCAACATCCCAGGGACTATAAAACTAGTGTTGTTAAATATAAAGTTAATAATATTGTCCAGAGATAATACTGTCCAGGCCTCTCTCTTTACTTTTTAACAATTAAATTCTATGAAATACAGAGTTGGAAATAAGGTTGAATGACTTTGCTAGTGGAACTTCAACTTCCACATTATCTGATATTTTGCTTTTGCACCTGAAACCTCAACTATTCTGCACCTTTGTGTTGCTATAGCCCTACGGATATGCAAAATGTCTGATGTACTGTATATACTGGAAATTATGTGTTTTCAGAGTATGTGCAGATAATCAGAATACCCATATGCCTCTAGAACTATAAAAATATAGAGAATAATACAAACACACATATTCTTCACCTATATGCTGTAATATTCTTTTATCCAAGCATAAATCATATGCAGAAAAGGCTCAGATTTTAAGAGCCTATTGCAATATATTCATTCCACTAATTTCTTTGGTGCCACGGGCTTGATAGATATCAACAAGAGTTATTCTTACAGAGTATAACAAGCTGGTCATATTAGCATTACACCATTTCTGCCCGTCCACAGGAGAGGTTTCACCCAATGGCAACTTAACTCTGATTTTCATTGGAAGCCTTTGATATAGTTCAAGGGCATAATAACAACTCCGAAATAATTCCAGTGTGGCTTCTAATATCAAGACACAAATACCATTCACCCTTTAAAAAAATTTGAAAGCAAAAGGGAACCACATAAATATATTACTTTCAAATACCTTTGAAGTCAAGAGAGTAAGGAGAGGCAGAGTTTGAACTCAGAAAACTTCATTCTCTAGTTGTGCCTTGAGTCGTGCAGCACATTTAAAAGATCCATTTGCAATAATCTACTAAACCAGTGAGTGAAAGACAGAACTCATAAAAAGCCTGTAAAAATCCAAATGCTCCAGCTATTACAGATTTCTAAAAATAAAGCAGAGTAGGTTTCAGTAGCAATAATAAGCTGCATCTTATCCATATTTCAGATTTAAAAGAAAAATATGGCTGCCTTTAAGTACTCATTGCTCAGAGCAAACCATGGCCGCTTCTGCCTCAAAAAAGACCACAAATAAAAGTGAGCTTTCAGCTTGCTGTTGTATTCCATTTCATTTGTCCTTTAAGTTTATCTAGCTGCCTCTGCACCCACTTTCACAATGCATAGGCTGTCGTTCCATGACCTAGCATTATTAAATTGCACTTATCAATCATTCTTGCCAGGAATGCCATCGCCAACTACATTAAAGAAGTCAGAGAAGTCTGGTTTCAGCAGTCCCTCGCCTTCGCAGACCTCCTCCCTTGGAACGGCTTTCACACAGCACCATCGACCTGTCATTACAGGACCCAGAGGTGAGGCCTAACCCAAGAGCCCCCAGGCAGCTTAAACATTAGCCACGGCACCTAGTGTCCATCCCAGCGCCTTTCCACGGAAAGTCATCGCCACGTGTGACCCACCCAGTGAGAGGCTGTGCTTCAGAAGCTTGATAACCCAGAGGTTTTAGTTGTCAAGACCTGCGTTTGGTTTTGCTAGGCTGGGCTGTTTGGTAAAACTCCTGATGACCATTCAACAGTGCCTAAGGTGGAAATGCTGGTTTCTGGGGGCTTGGGGTTTTATTTGAAGAGGGTGGGGAAAGGGACAGAATGTGTTACAGAGAGTGTCTTCTGCTTATGTCCATTCATAACACAGATTCATTCTAACTGCTCAAGATAAGGACCCATCACTCACTTCCGAACCACGCCTGTCTTCCAGGACTATGGCTTTGTTTCTGCCAGTCATTTAGTGCTTGTGTTGTTGGTCTCAGTGTGCTGAAGAACTGCCTTGTTAGGGGACTCCTTTGAAGTTGGTTCCTGCAATGCTTTGGCTGGTTTTCTTCACACTAGTCTTCTGACTGACTTTCCAAGTAAAAGAGATGTCCTCAGGGTCTAGATGTGCTTATACATTTTTGTTAGAAAGATGCATTTGCATTTAGCCTAGAAAACTAAATGCAATACTCAGTTCACATTTGAAAAGGAACTCACTTGGGCATAGTAATATACAGAAATGAATGAATCTTCTTACAAACCTCTTTGGAAGATAGAAAAATAAGAATGAATGGTTGTGACGTGTTTCTTTCTGATATGAAATTTCGTCTCATTTAGAGAAGATTATTAATGAATTGGTCAAATGGTGAAGCATAAAAAGGCATATTAGCAATTCATACTAGATATTATTTTGAAATGTCTGTTTGGCATCAGTGTAGTTTTACTGAGGGCAGCAGAAACCAGGAGGAGCCTCTTTGTCTGCACAGTCCAGGTGATGCGGTGTGAAGTAGTGAAATTATACTAAGTTGAAGCGAGGTCAGAATTGCACTTTATGGTTTTTTGTGATTTGCTAAATCTAGTTATTGTAGTTTGATTTGTTGTGGTTAATCCCATAAAAATTATTTATCTCCCTTAGACACACACCTAGATCGTCAGAAGATATTTAGGCATCTTAGTTGAATACAAAATTCCCTTGAAATTTGGATCTGAGCTATCTGGCAAATACATCTTCTTTTAAAAGCTTTGATAATTGGTGATATAAGTGTGAATAATATGAATGTTCCATTAACATTATATTCAGTGCACATCAGCTGAGTCTGAATTCCTGTCTTCTAGAAGTTCAGCCATTTAGATTTGAATTGTTGATTGATTAGTTAATAGGCTTTTCTGTATTTAGCTATGTTTAACCTCACACTTATTTTTAAGATCTTTGAATGCCTTTCTCTGCCCCTGTTTAGACCCTCTGTATTTTGGATTTTTGTGTGGCTGAGAGAGGAAATGTATCACTGGTGAGGTCTTGTTTAAATCTCATCTACAGTCTGTTTTAACAAGACTTTTTTCTGGGCACTGGGGGATATCCATTGGCTATGTGAGAAGAACATTCAAAGACAGCCAGAATTTGGAAGAGCAAATACAATGATTAGAGTTCCCAAATTTTGTTTGTTTGGAAGGAGATGTCTTTACTAACTCCATAAAGAAGTAACACAGTTTCTAATCACTGTGGTTCCTAACAGGTTAAGCAAAAACTGATCTTCTGTAACATCATTTAGAAGCATCTTCTATTTTATGCTTGTTCACAAACAAAGTCTTACAGACTTTCAGGAAAAATCCCTCTGAATCCATCCATGGATTCTTTAAGTGTCATCATCCTGGAAAAATCTTGTTCCAGACTTCGTTCTTTGTTCTTTTTGGACACTCCTCTTCAGTATTCTTCTTCCACAGCACACTGGCTGTGTTTATTTCTCTTCTACAACAATCGCTCTATTAGTAAAGGGTAATATACTGAGATGGATTATTTTCCGCAAATCCAGCTTTGTTCTTTATCCCATTCCCTCCAGTGTACTTTAGGACAGTAAGCAGAAGAGAGAAGCTTTTCAGGTATCAAAAGTGGCAACATAAAGAGTATAATGCAATCGTATAAGAGGATATAATCTTTGAGCAATTCATATGCACCGTTATTTACTGTACCTTTGTGCAGAAACGATAGGTATAGTACACACATTGCATTCTCTTTGGATACATATGCCTTATGTAAATGGTCAGTGGCAGATCACTCTGAGTGGCCTTCAGAAAAGTAAGAGCAGGATTTAATCTTCAGTCTGCAGAGATATTTCAGAGAAAGGGAAGTCATGAGTAAGTAGGTCACCATCAGAGTAAGCTCCTCAGCCAACTGAACGATTACAAGAAGGTTCAATCTCCTTCTGATGTTCATATGTGCAAGTTTATCACTTGGATGTGTATATGAGATGCATTTGTAAAGCATGATCAAAATAGACAGCAAAGAAGCTGTAGACTATTCATGGCAGGTGTTGTCATTGACAACCAGTGATTTATAACTTCTCAGGAATATTCCCGAATCTTTCACACTCTTCCAAACATTCCTTAGAACACACTGCACATCTTATGCACGGGTATCCCAGCATACTGAGTGCACTTCCCAGTGATCCCCACAGTGAGTCATTTTGGAAACAAAACTTGCTTGGAGGAGGAGCAGATCCTTAAAAGGATTTCTTAGCTATAAGGTGCTCCATTCAATGGACCAGTTGCAAAACCTCTGTTCTCATGAAATTGTGTGTACTGTACTGTGCTGTGGAAGGCTGTGCACTAGTTTCCTGTCTGCATTGGTGCTGGTGCCAGTACTCAACCCAGCTGGGCAGTAGCCAGCAGAGAGGATCTGAGCTGGCTGACCAAAGGACCAGATGTGCAGTGAGTGCTGGCGCATGGATGCCAACGCTTCAGTGACTCCTCAGTAGTTCCAACAGATGGTGGTAAGATCCAAGTTTCTTTGGTGATAAGCTAGCAAAGTGATTCATGGAGCCTCACTTGATGATGGCAGTTTTTTGGGCATGACTCTATGAATGCACCATATGTCTTCTCTGGACCAGTGTGGTTAGGATTCAGTGTCTGGCAGATGGTAAATTGATCACCTATAGGGTGGCTTTAGCATCACTATCAGTTTTAGAATTTATTTCAAAGCATTGAAAATTCAAGCAGTTAGATCTCTATCTCCTACGCAGCATACTTTTGTTACCTGCAAGTTAGATTATTTGGTGGTCAGCGTAGCTCACCGCAGTACTCCAGTACTGCAAAGCCATCATGTGCTGCTGGCATCTTACAAAGTTTCCCAGACATTAGCCCACTTGAACTCTTTACCAGACAGTGAAGAATTTAAATACTATGGTTGACAGCAGTATTTACATAAGTGGGTTTAGGCTTCCATGTATTGCTACTTACACTCTAGTGACTTTATATCTGGAGCTGGCTGAAACATTAAATTGACCACGATCTTGTAAACCTAGGATATACAGCAGCCTGTGCTATAGAGCATTCAAGCATTTCCACAGAATATGACAGCATAGATCCTGCAAGCCAAAAGGCAAGGAAGAAAAGGCAAGGAAAGGAAAAAAAAAAAAGATGAAATGGTATGTTAGGAAGATAAATGAAAGAGAAACACAATTACAAGAAACAAGAAATAGAGCACAAAGGGAAGAACCCAAGGAAGTGGGTGTGTGAGCAGAAAGAGAAGAAGGGATGAGAGTATGAGAGTCAACTAGTGGAGTGGTTCCCATTATATTAATTTCCTCCATAATAAGCATTGCCATTGAGATTTTTATCAGGGCAAGGCCTACCAGAGAAACTATGCAGGATACTACTCTCTGTGCCGAAGAAAAAACTTTATGTCACATATCTGGGAAGACATTGTGCCCTTCTCTATGAACATTCTCCACAGAGTCACCCAAAATATCAGTGCCTGTTAGCTGTCCTGTCAGCCAGATTCAAGCAAATCAAAGTGATAATTCCTGATAACTTGCTCCAGAGCTACGCGGTGTAAAAGGACATTTTGTAATACCCTATTCCGTACAACTATCTGTGGCTGCTCCTTGATGCTGTCAGCTGGCAGACTGATGTAACCTTCTACTTTCCTTTGAATTTTGACAAAAACAAAGCAGTATAACTTCACTCTGATACAGACAACTCGGATCAGGGGATGGTAATGTAAGACAGCCAAAAGAGGAGAGAGCCACACCACAAGGGTAAGAAAGCTGAGTAGAAACCATAAATAGCATAATGCTGACCAACAGATGAGCATTGTTTTGCGACAGCGAAAAGCAATGGTCCAGTTTACAATGTCAGGATAGTTGACTGTGTGGGTGAAGATTTTTATTTTCTCCTCTCACTTTGAAATAATATGATGTTGAAGGAAAAACAGTTTCCTAACAGATGGCCTCAAGGTCAGGGTTTAGTAATTTCGAGATACCCTACCCAAACAGCCATCTACTCCCATATCCCAGGCAGGGGAGGGCAGAAAAGAAGGCTTGCAAACGGTTAAAGCTTCAGCTAAACAAAAGTCAGGAACCGTGTAATTAAAACTCTACCTTTGTTGTATTGTAAAGAGTTAGCCTGTGACATAGGAAATATTTAAAGGAGCAGGCTGTTCAGCTAATTTGTGTGCGAGTGAACTGCTTAGACAGTCCTATCCTAAATTAACTGTAAGACCACCCACTGAGATTGCCTCATAAAGGGCCATGATTGCTCAGCTTCGTTTTGTATAACCGTTCAATAATTACTAGATAAATGCATAACTAAAAGCTCTATTACACTAATAATTTGTACTGAGATAGATGTGTGGGACACCATGCTGGGTTAATTTGTCATCCCTGCAGCAAACTTCTAAAGAGGGCTCTTTTGCAGAGGAGTTGTGTTAATATGTTGCTCCAGTGAGGACATGTTAGAGCAACAAGATGACTTGGTCGCTTAATCTCCTAAAGAGGCAAAATGCCTGGAGGGTTAAGTGCCAGAAAGAAGAATGGGGGGTGATTAACACAGTGGACCCAGATTTAAACTCATCCTGACAAAAGGAGCTGATCTAACTGAGCAAAAGAATGAAAAAAGGGGAGTGTTAAAAATCCTAATAGGATTTCATGCATCCCTAAAAAATAATATAAAAATAAAGTGCTGCAGGAACAAAGTATTTTACCCATGCTTTTACTGATTCTGTGTTCAGTTTCTTTGCTCTCTTTGATGTATCCATGAAGTTAAACTATATGCTTTAAACAGTGCAGTGAACTATAATATTTTTATCTCTGCTTTATGCTAAATTCTTCTAGCTTCAGACACACACAAAAAGCACATTATTGCTTTAAATATGGAACCCATGTTTAAGCATCAGAGCTCTGGATTTTCAACCTCCTCTATTGACAGAACCATAAATCATGTTAAAGTTAAGTGAATTACTGTAGCGTGGAACTATAGCTTTAACAATGTTTATGTAGTATCAGCTTACCATCTACAGAATGAAAGGGGAAAAAAACACTGATATTAGAAATGGGAATGTGGAGTCCTATTAACTTAACAGCAATATATCACTCCAAAGTCACAGATTCCATTACCATGCCCTTTTTAGTATCAAAGCAGAATTATATCATCACACACATAAAGGTTGTGGTTTTTTAGAGAATTTACATTTCTATTGTAAACTTATCATCAACTGCATTTCATTATAAGAAAGACATGATATATTCTCCTAGAAGTCATTTTTATCTTATATATGGGAATACATCATGTGTATTAAACACAATAATAATATGCAAAAGTTGCCAGCATTTGATGTGAAGTAGGAATTCTACAAATAGGTTAAATTAGGTTTTTCTGACCTCTAGCTATGGTCTTGCAAGGGAGAAGTGCTTTCTATAGGTATGATTTTTATTTCTGTACCTATGTAATCAGTTCTATAGTATTCTGATCTCCCAACGGCAGAAGAATTTTGACATGTTTTAAAACAATCTGCTCAAAATAGCTAACTTAACTGGCCCCCTGCCTATACCAGAATTTGGAACCAGCACTCAGTTCAGCTCTACAGGTTTTCAGAAGCAGCCTGTAATACTCAACAATCCAGAGTACACCAATAAACCCTGTGCCCAAACACAGCTTTAAGCATATTTTCCTTTTGCTAGGAACTCCGTGGGCCTTGGCAAAATGTCCTTCTGCCTCCCACTTGCTACTGCAAAATCTCTTACAGAAAAAGTATTTCTGAAGAAAGGGTCCAGGTGCCTTATACCACTCCGGTCTTCAGAGCAGCGAAAAAGGGGTGATAGCCAGCCCCGACCTGGAGATACCATGGGTCTGTTTTTTCAGCAGTGCTTAGCTGACCACCTGCACTTGACTTCTGGCACTGAGAGATGGATATTCTGCAATTCAGTCCTTCTTTGAGGTATCTATGGGCAGGAACAGATCCTCCATCCATCATATTTGGTGTATTTGTATCTCTTGCATTGGTCAGCTGTTTATGTTATATTTTGAATGTTTCATCTATGCTTGTCCATATAGTGTGGAAGTAAGTATCAGTGATACCTAAAGTTTACCCATAGAAGAGGGTAAGGCCTATTTTTGCTCTCCTGCCCCATGATTTCCCAGCCTTGTCACTGCAAATGGGAATGCACAACAGGATCACCTTGAATTTCTCATCCATGGACCTGTTACTCAGCAATCACTTTGCACCATTATGGGACTTAAGCAATCCTTAAGTTTTCCAGTGATCTCAATTCCCTTCAAAGGGCTTGTCCTAGGACTGGTCAGTCCTACCCTCAGCAGCTTGATACTTAAGTAGAGGCAAGTCCTTCCTAACCTGAATAAGAGATTGCTCTACCTTTAGCACCCTAAAGTCTGTTCCTAATGGGCAGTAAGAAAAATGGGGACTTTCAGAAACCTTTGAAAGAGTTACGGGGACGCAGCTCCCATTGAAATTCAAAAGGAGTTAATGAATTCTGTCAGGACCTCTGCAAATCCCAGCCCAAGTTTCTTAATTATTTTTTTCTTGTTTGGGTAACTGCTTTCATCACAAAAATCTCTGGGCTTAAAGCTATTGTTCTAGGCTTCTATTCTTTACCTCTTGTATTGTATTATACACAGAAGTGTAAGTTCCTTTCAACAAATTTGGATTATTGCCAGATCTCCTTATTAAAAAGTCACTCTTCATATTTCCGATAAACACAGCTGTTTCATGGTGTTTGAAAGCATTTCACATCAGCCAGCATGGTGGCTTAGCCAATTAGTACTCTAATATGGTCAATTTTCAGAATAAGTACCTTTGGGGTACAAAGGGTGGGACACATCTTGCATAATTTGAACTGGCACTTGCATCACTTAAATGTTAGGAGAAAGCTAACAGCATGCAGGGAGTTAAAGCAACTTACAAGCCTGAAGTGGAAATATCTAGCAGAACAAACTGTTCTATAACATTTCCAGGGAACTGACTTTTAAAAAAATACTTTCTTAATTGTAATGAAGCCAATTATAATGGCCTCAAAAACAAGCTGATAAAAATGATCCTGTTTCATTATGATTATAGTGTTACTATTTCTAGGAAGATTGATCAATGTTTAATGAGCTATTAGTAAACTTAATTATCACTTTATAGAGGAAGTATCTGAGCCTTGTGCCCTAGTGAAGCCAGTCTGCTGTTGGCCTGGTGTGATGGACTAGCCCTCGTGCCTGTGAAGGAACAGTGGTTTTGATTCCCCAGACCACTACTTCTTTGAACAGGCGAGGAGTGCAGGGTGATAGTAGGCTTTTCCTGAGCGGGAGAAGAGCAACACTAAATGACTCTTTCAAAGACTTCAAACGACTTTATGAAGAAAGAAATTTCATCCAATCATCTGGACTTGAAGGGGTTGGCAAGGCTTTTTGGAAGAGGAGATGGGAGGTGGATGGATCAATATGTCTCCCCCATATGTTGGGCTGTGCTGATGGAGAAATCTGTCTGAGCACTGCAGGTGCGATCATGAAGTCCCTTTACCACATCAGTGAGTGCTCCCTGGGAGAAAGGATCCCATGTGTCTTTATTAGGACTGCTTCTTTGTTCCAGGAGAAGGGCCTGAGAAGGGTACTAAATATCTGAAGAACACTGTAACCTGTTTCAAATTAACTGATTCTTTATTATCTGATCATTCAGTTGAATAGAATTCACAATTTTGGCTCTTCCTCATTTGCCTTAGACACGTGAAGTGCTAAGCTAATCAATGAATGCAACTTATTTTATTGGTTACTTAGTGTGTTATTGGCTACTACAGATCAAGAATAATCAGACGTTTGAGTTCAGCGTTCTGAAAAATCCTCTTACTTCTGTGCTGCACAGCACCACGAACTCATAAAACACTAAAAAATCCAGTATAGCACGCAACAGCTGTACTGCATAATTACTTGGCCCAATAGCAGTAGTTCTAAAATATTGGTATATCTGTTGCAGGCCACCATACATTATCATCTCATTCTCAATAAAAAGTCTGGGATGTTTCAGATGAGCTTCAATGGAATTAAAATCATGTGTGCTTTGAAATATTTATGCTTGCCTTGAGATGGAAGGATAATTCCTGCCTCCACCCCCCCCTCCCCCCCGCCAAATAACAGATTTAATAATGCCAGATAGTCCAACTCCTCCATACCTACAGCAGGTAGAAATGACGTTCTGATCTGGAATACACATATTTTCATAGGTTGTAGAACTTATATTTTATGTCATTTAGTGAGGTCAATAATAAAATATAAATGTCACAGGCTGAAAGACGCCAAGAGAAATATGGTTTGGCAGCATGGAGCTGCTTAGGGATACATAAATAATAAGTCAATAAGTAAATAAATAATAGACAAAGACCTATTTTATCTTCCATTTGAAGATCTCAAAGAATTTACAATCACCGATTGAGACTTGTAATATCCCATCAGAAGCACATAAGTAGTAACAGCCCCTTCTCATACACAGGAAAATTTGCATCACCCTAGGTGTGGTTTTCAGAAGCAATGACTTTATATTATTAAGCATTTCTGAAAATCATGACTGAAGGGGCTTGTCTATGGCCACTTGCCCCTTTTAGAGGCAAACAGGTAAAATAGCAACGTGCTCCACTACCTCACGTCCTTTAACTAATTAAAAATGTTTGTGAGGATCTGTACTACTTGGAAACATGGTTGTGTTCTGCAGTCAGAACTTGTTTGAAAGGCCATTTTTGCATACACCAGAGTTGGTGACCACAACACAGCTATCGGAGTAATAGTCTGTATCTGGGCCAGCAGTTTTTAGACTTTAGCATTTAATTCCCTCTCTCTAGTATAAGGCAGGCACACTTGTAATGTTGATCAGTTTAATAGTAGTAGATTCCTCTTCTTGGCAAACAGCTCTTCCTTTTGCCACTTGAGAAGTTTGATATTTCCCAGTCAGAGACTGCAAAAACAAACTTTTTGGAGATCCTTATTCTATTTGTTACTTCTTATGCTAATCCATCTACTCTGAGAAAATGAAGCCTGCATGTCAGTATACAGCACAGACTGAGGACTGATGCCTATTCGATCTTGTTTCCTTCCCCCAGTCTTTCCTATGATCAGCAGAAAGCCCTTCGAGGCTGTGCTGAGGAGTTGGCCAAGACTCCACCGAGGAACCACTTTCTCCTACTTGCAGCACTTTACCTTCCTGAATTAGTGTGGACCATTTCTACATTAATTTTTCTTTTCTCTTTCTTTGGGAAGGTCACTGAAAAATGCTTTCCACTTTGTTTTCTACCCTGACATGTTAGGAGGTCAAAACAACAGAGAAAGACCCACTACTTACATGCCTATGAGTATTTCAAATAACCATAACATGTCTTTCATATAGCAAATCAAATTATTAAATGAAGAGCCATACTTTGGAAAAGCTAAATACAGTGCGGTCTCAGGCCTAGCTTTGAATTTCCACGTTTCCGGAGTACAACTTTTTATTCCTTCTTGTTAGACTGAAATAGCATTTCTATCTCCTTTTCACCCAGCAAGGGTGAAAGAATGAATTTCTTCCCAGATGTGTACAAAGGACAGGGCAGTTGCGTAACAATTTCAAATAGTATTAGCAAAGCTGGTGCTAATATGAGATTTTTTTAATAAATTTAAAAAAAATCCCAATCTGTTTTTTACTTAATTAAAAGTTTGCCACATAAATTTTCATTTCTCACTTTTATCTTCATCCTTCATCTTCCATTTGGCATACAAGGAAAGGGGAAGCTATAAAAGGAGATACGAAGAGAGGAAGAATATGTTTCATATCAAAAAAAGGACAGAAATGTTGTATGCTAATGAAAATTTTATTGTAGTCATCATAATGTTTACCACCAACTTCAGCTGAATCAATATTCATGGCAAAATATTTTTACAAGCTCTGAAATGACTGTTGCTTCCTGGAGAAGGTGATGATCCATTCATACCTGTAAAGAAGCTATGGCATAAGTGTCATTAAAGCAGTTGCAACTCAGGGGCTGGTGTAAGCGAGATCAGAGCCTGACACTTTGGGTGGAATTCACCTAACTGAAGGTGCATGTGTAGATTGGAGGTATCTACCTTGGGGCTAGTTCCAGTGGGCTCTCTTCACATCCACTGGTGAGCCAGTTAGTGTGGTCAATGAACTGTAGTCAAAGCCAGTGGTCTATTTTTGGATGAGATGAACGGCTCCTTAGACACCATTGGTTCTCTTTAGCTCTCCATTGATTCTAAAATAATTAGCTCCATGGTAGACACCCACATTTACTAAGGTGAATCCTACATTATCTCTACCTTTAATAGCACACTTCAAAGTTACAGCCCCTCCCATGAGTTTGGGACAGGAAAATAGCCTTCATTTCTTCCTTTGAAGATTTGGGTTCTTTATCTGAAGAGCTTTCAGATATACTATAATTTAAGATGCAAACTCAGAACAAAACTATTTGTCTTAAAAGTGAATAAGAAATAATTAACTAGGTTTGTAAAAAACAAGAGATAAGCCCAGATGTGGAGACAGGTTGAACAGGCTGGGCACACAGGTGTTTGCCTTGGCCATGGAATAACTGTCAACATTTCCATAACAAGGAGTGTGGGATATGCTGCTTCTTGTTTCCTTTTCCCAAGTGCAGTATTGCAGACCTAGCACAGCTGTGGGAAGACACTGTTTTCCAGCTCAGCCCACGTGCCACAATATTTAGCTGTTAGAAGATAGGTCTAGCCTGTGCTTTCAGAATCGTTTCTCTGGATATACATCTCCTTTGATCAGAGATAGTTGAAGGCTGCATGCTACCTTTCGGTTCCTCAACTCCATGCTTTCTTTCAGTGGTGTTTTCCTGTTTAGTACCACACGTTTAGTATGTGTTTCTCTTCCTGTTGTGAATATTTTGAACAGTATTAAGGGGACCAGACTGGGAAGACTCGGGGGGTTAACAAGGATACAGGGGAGCTTTTCATGGCAAGGATGAGAGCTTCATATTCATCCCATATCAGCACCCCAGGCATGAGTGCAGCTCTTTTTGGTGGTGGTGTCAAAGCAATCATTCCTATCCAGTCGTGGAGAAAGAAGTACAGAGAAGTGCTGCCCAGCCAGCCCTTAATGAATGTTTATAGGATAATGCAGTAAGTTTCCTTGCTGCTGTCTCTGAGTACGTTTTATCCACATCTTCAGGCTCTGAGTTTGCTAATGGTTTAATAATGCTTAAGAAAATAATTATTAATAAAGTGTCATATTATTAAACTGGCGATGAACAAGACTAAGAAGAAAATTTTAGCTTTTATTTAACTGAGGGGTTTTAATAACATACGTCATGAAATGAGTGTTTGCTCATTTGTATTTGATTTTAGTTAACTTTCCTGCATCTCTCCAATTTTTCGAGAAGTGCCAAAGGCTTTTTTTTCCCTCTTGTATATTTAACTTACTTCAAAGGCAACACATGAGTTTCTGTAGGATATTACCTCCCTTGCGTAGCCTTTATCTAATCAGTTATGTGTGGTGTACAAGTGCAGTATATGCACATGGACACCCTTGAAAGATTACTAGGATAGCATGCCAAGGAAGCAACAGGGATGTAATGATGACTGTTTGGTGAGAAATCAACTATGATTTACAGATGAGCTTGTGTGCAACCAGATTAATTTGCCATTCTAAAGGAAGAGTGAATTCTCATTTTTGAGGGGAAAGGGAGAATTCATAGCACTATGAGTGGCAGCAGTTGCTACCTCATGGTGACAACTAACAGTGGAAAGCACTGTTAGCTAGCAAGGGTCCAACCCAATGTATCTTGCAAGGCCAAGGAACTGGGCAAAGGTGTCACATAACGGAGGAGAGCATAAGGCTCTTCAGCTGCACTTGTAGTTCTGCTGAAGTCAGCTGAGGGTAAAATCTGTCATTGCCAATGGGCTTGTGCACATTACACCTTTACACCTTCACTGGAGTAAATTTTCCAGCTGGCTTGTTGGCCTATAAATTCACCAAATTAAACTTCACCCCTGAATGCAAGCTGGGGGCTTGCTGAAGATTTGAGCCTAACATTATTCAGGAGAAATGTAAATGTAATTTTCAAAACAATCTTGCCACTTTGTGCATGTTCATTAGATGAAAACACGTTACTTAAAATAAATGTTCCTAAACTGAGGTGGAAAAAAATCCCCAACAACAGGAAGTGTTAGACCATCTTTAAATTATCAACCCTTTATAGTACAATGTAAAATGGATTCATATGTGCAAATCCAAGTTACATGAAATGTCAATTAAATCAACCCTAACTTCCCAAATACATTTTTTATTGCCTGATTGATGAGGACTGCTCTTAAGGTGATGAACAGTTTTCACTTTCACAAAGGACTGCTGATTCCTTTATATGTGTCCACTAAAAATACAGAAAATCCTTCAAAATGTCTGGCTCCGTTTGCTTTCAGGATCTAGATGAAGTGAGTGTAGGACACAATGTGGTCTAATATATTAATTGTGAAGATCAGCTGTATAAATAATACTGTACATTTAAAAAAAAAAGACTAAAAGTAAAACTACAGTAGATTTAAACTGTTTTATTTTCCAAAGGCAAAACTCTATATAACTTCTTTGTTTTCTTTCCTATAGCAAGTCCACATGCAACACCATCGACTCTTCATTTTCCAACATCACCCATTATTCAACAGCCTGGGCCATACTTCTCACACCCAGCAATCCGCTATCATCCTCAGGAGACTCTGAAAGAGTTTGTCCAACTTGTCTGCCCCGACGCTGGTCAGCAGGCTGGACAGGTGGGGTTCCTAAATGTAAGGAAGCCGTTTTTATTTCTTCAGAAGTGTTTGTCCGATGTAAAATTAACCACGGGATTATGGGATTATTTTAACAGCATGTTGCATACAGGAACACACCTTGAATAGTCATTGGAAGAAAAAAATAAATGCTGCTACTGCAAAAATATTAAAAAAAAAAGCAAAAAACCTCCCCAAAAAACCACTCGACCACATTGTGGTGAAATTAACTTAAACTGTCAGCGAAGCTGGTGATACAGTGACCTTTTGGGTCCCTCCACAAATGACTTTGCTGCATGCATTGTAACCCTAGTGGAACTAGGGTTAACAAAATATGAAGGCAGAATAATTTTTATTAATTATTTTTGAAGTTCGGGGGGGTGGGGGGGAAGGAGCAGAAAAGGGGAGGGTGAGAAACAGATGTTTCAGATCAGCCAAGTTCATTTAAAAAAAAAAATACTGCCTTATAGCACTTTAGATCAAGTTGACCAGTACTTGAACTCAAGATGTTAAAAGTACAGTTTATTACGGTTTGTTATTTCTGTAAGCAGTTATCTTTTCCCCTTATCTCTATGAAAAATTAAGCAGAGTTCCAAAGCTTCAAATAACCATTTTCATTTTTTTTTAATCAAATAAAGTGAATCATCTTGCTATTATTGAAATAGCATTCCGGTCAAATACAGAATTTATAAATTTTATGTAAATCAAATCTAAAATAATGCTCTGAATATTTCATGAAATGTAATGCATGTAACTTTTTCCAGCCAATGAAGTAATAACTGGCAAAATTACTGTTTCTCTCCTGACATACATACGATTGAAAGTGTTAATGAGAATTAGTTTAATTATTAGCATCTAATTTATTACACTTATTTAATAAGCTATATTGTTCTCAGTGCTTTCCTTTCCCTAGCAGAAAAACTGACTCTACTTACTCCAGCCAGTACTGGCTTTGAATAATGTCTGCAATATGTTAGCAGATACATTTATGTCTAGACAACAAATCAATATAGTGCTTTTCTTTTTCCTTGAGTATTCATTTGCTTAATTTATCCCAAACCATTCAGCATTATGAACTGTTAGCACACTCACAATGAACATACAGCAGGGGTCTTCTTGGCAGGAAAGGGACCTAATTGTGAGACAAGATAGTGTTTGAGAGATGTCACTAATATATTAGTTTATTAAAGGTACCGGATGTTGGGAAAATAAATATCCCTGAAGGATTGCTTCTTACTGCAAACACTAGTAACTGCAGTCTTTGAAGTCAGTAGGAGTGCTGTTAAGTTAAATGCAGATGAATTTGTCTCTTATTTATGCCCTGAACCATTTTTGCTCTAGCACAAGTGTGATTTGCACCTACACGACTTTAAGGCCTTTTGTCAGTGCCAAAGCAGGTGAAATGAAAATAAGGTCCGAAGCGTTTGCCAGTATTAGTATTTTGTCCTAAGTAATTCAGGCTAATGGAAAGCCTAACAGGAATTAAAATATTATTTTCTTTAGCAGTACTTAGAATATGGATCTGTGTTTAAAGCTGAGCTTTTATCATCAATGGAAAAGCCAATGCTCAGTGCCAGAAGAACTGCAGTGAGATCAATTTGTAGAGTGCTGTCGAAAGTGATCTCATCATTTTTGTCACTAAAATGGAACACCTGATTCACAGGCTGTCCTACTTTCTCTTTATAATGGTATTTGGCATCTATCCGTATGGTTTTCAAGTGTCCAGGCTGTGTTACATTTAAAATGTAAACGTAACAAGTTGGGGGAAGGGGTGACACTTTTTTTTAAGCCTGCTTCTTGTTTTTGTGATACTTGAAAATGCTTTTACTTATGGACAGGTTTTTCTGGTGATTAATTGAAAGACCACACTTAGCTGAGCCCAGTCTGCCTGTGACTGACCACATCCCAGTCTAAAGGGAGGGTTGGTTTTTTTCCCAGTGAGTAAAATGAAGCAGTTCTAAGTTCAGTCGTTTCTCCATATGATCCTAATGGCAGCTAAACTGTGAGCTACACTATTGCTAACTGAAAAGGGGTGTGGGAGAGCAGTAACTTTAGAATATACTCATTCTTTTTCCTGTAATAAGCTATCAGCACGACTTTTAAGACCACCAGAAATGCTTGGTTTTTCTCTTAATGAGCAGTATCTTTAAGAAATTTACACTCAAGTCCTAGGCACTGATATCCTCAGGGTATAAGAGAGGCATGAAACTGGGGGTTTTAAGGAGTCAAAAATACTGCTTCAGCTCTCACTGGTCATGAGTTAGTGGCTGCAGGAAATGTAAAGAGTAGTAGAATTTAATCCAGGGCAGTTCAGACCAGCTGCTAATAGGATAAATGTTTAAAAGCGAGAATTTCCGTAGTGTCACAAGGTTCGCAGGGTTTGAGACAAAGTTGCTTGAAGTCAATGGAGAATTTGACCCAGCACTTTCCCTGCCAATTCTCAAGTAACTGTAAATGTATTGCACATAGCTTGCAACTAGGTTGTTATTGCTGGAGGTTCCTAATAGCTGATTTTTAGTATAATTTTTGTCTGTTTGCTTGTTTTTTGGCAGCCCAATGGTAGCAGCCAAGGCAAGGTGCACAATCCATTCCTTCCTACCCCAATGTTGCCACCACCACCTCCGCCACCAATGGCTAGGCCTGTGCCTCTGCCAGTGCCAGACACAAAACCTCCAACTACATCAACAGAAGGAGGGGCCACCTCTCCCACTTCTCCAAGTAAGTATAGACACAGCGGGAACCAAGGGCTAACAGCAGCGTGCAATGTGCTGCGATCACCGTCTATCGGCTATTCAGAGATGAGGACTGGACTAGCTCTCGGGAAGCAGGAGGGCTCTCTGCTCTGTATATGATGGACAAAATTCTGAGCTGCTTCTATATTAACGAGGAAAGAGTTAGCTTAAGGTTACAGTTTTATTTCTGACTTTGTTGGTATTTCACATAACCACGTATGAGAGAAATCAAGGCCAGTAGCTAAGCTGTGACACAGACCTCGGACCTTTGCGATCTTGTTTACTGTCATGAGGAGGCAAATTGGTATCTCAAGTCAGCCTTTAGAGGACAGATACTACATGGAAGTCAGACAGACAGCCTCATTGAAAACATTGCAGCTTATACATACTGGGCTAAACTAACAACTCTTTCCAGTTCACTTCATTTATAGTTCTTTTGGGAATAAGTCTTCCTAGATTAACCCAGACGTCTTTCCCTTATGACTTGGTTCCCGAGCCCCGCATTTGGGGCAAGAAGCTATGGTATTTCTTAGGCCCAGGGAGAAAGCTTTAATCCTCTCTCCACCACCCACACGGCTCCCATATGTATTTTGTGTAGCCACAAGTCAAATATACAAATTCCTGGATACACACTTGGGGATACCACTTTGGACTCACTCTTCTGGGAAACAAATGCAATTCAGCTGGGTTTGATGCTTTAAAAAAGTCTGGATGTTCAGGGAGTTAATTGTGAAATGATTTAATGAAGCTATGCTCAAACTGACATTTAAAAACAAAAGGGAAGCTTTCAGTGCTTTAATGGCAACTGTAGGGGACTTGTTCCACAGTGAAGGGAGTCCAAATAACATCCACAAACAAAAATCAATCTAATCGAAAGAGCAAATCCCTTTGTGTGCTTTTCAAGCTTATTATTTAAATGCTATATGCAACCACTGCTTGATGGGCAAAGAGGTATTCACTATTAAGACCATGTGAAGCCTACATTTTTAAAGCTTTATATACTGTTCAGGAGATTTGCACAGGTTCCAGGGGGCATTTTTAAAATCTGGTTGTTCTCGGAGTTTTGCATTGCCTTCTGCTACGCGATAGTGCACAACTGCAAACTCAGCAAGATGCTCTGGCTCGCTTCAGAATTAAAATGGGTTTTAGTATGAGACAGTCTGGTAAGATTGTGAACATGATCTTCTAGAATCAGGACTTCTAGAATTGATCAGCAGATTTTTGTTGAGCTAAGAAGTTGATTCATTCCCTCCCCTCCACTCCTCTTTCTGACCTTAGACCAACACTTGTGCTATCAGGAAGTTTTGACACTTTCTGACAGGAGATACCGTCTTTTAAGTCCTATCAATAAGATTCAGCGGTGGAATCTAAAAGGTTAATGTTTAGTCATAGTTATCACTGAATATAGTCAGCAATGCCTTACTATTTCCTTGTCTTCAGAACCGGGAAAAATGAAACTAGGTCAATGTGTATTTGTCATTACAGTTGTGACTCAGTTTACTGGCAGTGTGTGGTGTCTAAAAGAAAAAAATTCCCAACATCATTTTAGCAGTAAACTTAATACTTAATTTTTATGATACTGTGATCATGTAAACAAGCTAAATGCGTGTCTGGCCTTATTCTCACCTGGCATAAAAACTGGCATTGTCCGCTCAAGTTCGCAGAACACCACCCATCGGTATCGGCTCAGGCTAGTCACTGTGGCGCGGTGTTCCGCAGGCAGCTGCCGCGTTAATTGGGAATCGAGGTTTTCTCAAGAGCAGCCAGTTAATAGTATTTAAACAAAAGATCAGGAAAATAATTAGTTTGTTAATTAGCTATGCTGATGTCTAAACATATAGTTCTGTACATACTCAGGCATGCATCTTCCTTTTGGTAAGGGTTTTGAATGATAGTGACTTGAGCTGTAAAGAAGCATATAATTTAATTTAGGGACAAATTTTACAGAAAAGTAGATTATAGGAAATATTTTCTAAGAAAAAATATTACATGTATACCAAAGCCAGTGGAAGCGGCTGGCCACATAAAGAGTAAAACAAACCAAAGTTCCTAACCTCGCAGTGAGAGTTTACCAGAAGGGCCCACTGGACTCCATTTAGTGTGTCAATCAGTACCAACCCTCCATTTTCGTTGGTGTTTGTTTTTTCCTTAACTAAATATTAGCCTTCAAATAGCAAGTGCAGATTCACCAGAGTTTCATAAAAGCCGCACAAAAAGGTGTTTTCCATGGTTACGAACTGCTTGAGTGCACCGGTTTTGGGAGTGTCGCTGGGTTATGGCTGACTGCCCTGCAGAGCTTTAGGATATTGGAAGGTTGCTTATGCAACAAAGGCAGGAGTGATGTTAGATTTTGGCCAGACTCTCTCCTTAGCCGTGTGGAGGAGAATGAAGCCCCCCCCACCACCAAGGAAATGGAGTGAAAGGGGTTGGCATTTGCTCCATTCTCCTTCCCTTTTTTGGTCTAGCAGAAAGCCCTCTGCAGAAACAAAATACAGTTACAGCCCTACCAAAAATTGGAATATGGCCCTCCTGAGGGGTGCAGGAGCCAGGAGCAGCTGTTCAATACAGCATGGCCTCCTGGGAATGAGAGCTAAAAATCACAACAAGGTGGTTAATGATTCTCAGAGCAATAGTGAAACTCTCCAGCTGTGACATTAACCAAAACATGTACATTAGTGCTGTCCAAGGAAGGAAGAGCCCCTGGAGATGCACATCGGGGATTTGCCGCTACTGGGTGGCCAGGCATGCTCTGGGAGTTGAAAATTTCAGCTGCGAATCCTATCCCTTTGGAGAGCCAGCATTTTCCTCAGTAAGATGACACAATGGAGATGGGATTCATGAGGTTTGGAAGGGTTCATTTTTAGTCCATAAAAAGACTTTTCAATAGAACACATCCTTGATATCAGAAGCAGTCCCAAAATTATCTTATCTCAGATCTCTTATTCATTTTGTTTGTTGGTAACCCATAACAAACACAACACAATATTTTCTTGAACTTGACGGTTTCTGGGTTTAATACCTCATTGCCCAAAGAAAACACCACCTCCACTACATGCCAGTCGGACTTTATCACTGTCATAATGGAATCTGTGGCCCTCATTCCAATGCAGGGTCTAAGATACTGCCATCCTGTACACCATGATTTTTAATGAGCACTTTTAAACTAAATGTTATTTTCTAAGGTTCACAACTCCACATGGGGAGAAACAGCTATTTTCCCTTGTTGGGCAAGACAGTTACCGGTTAACGTCCCTTTGCACACAGGAGTTTTCGTGTTAAACAGCAGTCGTGTCAGGATGGGAAGAATAATCTTGTGCCTACAGTACTGGATTCATAATCAGATTGGATTTCTCTCCCTTTCTCTGCTATGCATTGACTGAGCACCCTCTGGGCAAGCCATTTTAGCTTTCTGTTCACTTCTTTCCCCATCCATAAAAAAGAGGGTGATGACTGTATCATTTAATTTGTTAGAATTTGCAGCTCCCTCTCAGATACTCAGCTGCAGAATGCATTGCGGTAGGAATTGCTGTATTGCACCACATTCCTACGGTTAATTCTCTCGCTATGACTGCACAGTGGCTAAACTGACTCCTAGTCCTTTGTGAAACAGTACAGCTCATCATATCAAGCACATGTACCTGTCGTCTTGGTCTGTAAAAGAGAGACCTAGTGGTACATTTGGTTATCGCTCACCCAAATCACCTTTACCAACCAAAAGTTTATCCTTTTAATCCAAAGCTGTCTGATAAACGACACACTCCTATACTTAATGGAAATTATTTCAGGAAATTATATTTTAAATTAACATTCTCCTACCGCAGGCAACTTTAAAATACATGACATTCCCAAAACTGTTTGTTTGTCTTGTCTTTCATACAATTTCTTGCCATTTTGGCTAAATATCAAAGCTGTCTCTGTGAGCAAATGTTCTTTCTCTGCCAGCTCCTGTTTTGCTTGTTCCTGAAGTGAAGCATCATAGCAAATTTGTGGCATCACATTCATTTCCTTGGCTATGGGCTATGATGTTGCAGACAATCCTTAGTGAATTCCAGTAGCAGAAAGACTAGGCTGGGCAGGAAGATGTTTCTATTCAAGCCCAACAGGCCAGCTATCAGCTAGTGTAAACTAGTGTCATCTATGCAGTTCCCATGGTGCAAAGCTGATAAAGATCAGGAGAAGATCTGCCTAAGAGACCTGGCTTCTTTTCCTTTCCATGCTTTGGCTTTTCCTTTTCCCAAAAAGGAGTTTGAACACCCCACAATAGGTATAGCCTATGTATACTATAATATAGCATGACTTAGCTTTACCAGTGAGAGCAGTTTGCCCTATCCTAATCTGTGAACAGAGTATAGTTACCAGACAAGGTAAGACTTCCAGGAATCCCACCTGCATGTCAAACAAGGGTATTTATATGAAGACAGTAAGATACGGCTAGAAGCCATGTTGGTGATGGTCTAAGCAACACTTGGTACTGCTCCCTTTTCTGAATCAAACTTCACCGTAACAGGGGTCACTGCTAATGTGTATTCCATGTCAACTTAATATTCTGAGCCAAAATGGCCCCTTACAATCCACAAACATCTCGTGACATTTTACAGTGAAGTGAGACTAGCATCTTGGGAGAGTCCAGCGTAAAGCCTGCTCTGCATATATGTAGTTCTGGTCACTTCTTGGCTCTAGCAATGTAGTTATATGACCTTAAGGAAATACCAAGCTGACATCTGAGTATTTTCAGAAAGCAAGTTAAACATAGTTTGGAGCATTACAGAAGAAAGGTATACATAGTAATTCACCCAGCAAGGTTTGAGGGGAGTTTTGTGCATATTATACAGTTTTCAAATGCTTTAGAATTTTTGTTTGAACAGAGAAGCCATTTAAGACAGTGTTCTGATGGTTTCCCTTTGATTTTCTACCAAATATCACAGCAAGAGTATCTGCCAACAGGGAACTGTAAACAAGATCTTGAGTTCCTTCCCTTCTGAGTGGAGCTTACCTGCTCCAAGGGATTAAATGGCCTCTCCACTCATTCTGCTTCCTTAAAAGTAGACCAGAAGAACCAAACAACAGATGTTTGATTTTTGAGCTTTAAGTTAATTTTCCTCACTGCAAAAGGAATCTTTAGTCTTGCACAACATAGGGTTCAGTAGACAGTTAAAAAAAAAGCCCTCACCATAAAACAGTACGGAAGAATCTTAATACAGGTCACTAGTAACAGAGATCTACTCTTTGCAAATTTGTGGCTTCTTTGAATTATTAAACAAATTAACATGGAAAAAAGGCAAGGAGAACATCTCACCAAATCTACTTAGTTCGTTTCTTCCTTGATTTGCAGGTACGCGTAACAACCAGTGCGCCTGTTCACAGTCAAATATGCAAGCTGCACTGCATTTTGCAAAACCGTCTTGGAAAGATGAATTAGTGCACTTCAAAATTCCTTTAAATCTTTGTGAAGGAAAGGTGTTCCTTGCGTGATTTTTGCAATTACTAGCAAAGTGTTAGCTTTTTGGAGAGAAAAGCTTACCTCACCAGAAACAGCTGGGAAGAATTCATTCTTAGAAGTCAGGAGTGCCTTATCTCCCCTCAGATCAGTAAGAAATGAAGATGTGCAGTTCCTGGGGTGATTTCAGGGGAATGCTCTTTGAGAAAGTGAAACTGTCTGATATAACTGTAAGAATTAGGAGGCATCATGAGACGTTTGTGAGACTTGGGTAGAGAAGGAAGGGAAGGATGCGGTTCTGCATGCTCGTAGACTTGGGAACTCCTTGCCAAAGGGCTTTCTGGGATGCAGAATGTTTGCATGGGTTCACAGGGAGATTGGGCATTCGTCAATAAGAAATCCCTTGCGGGCCATTAAATACAGGGAATCCCTGAGCTGAAAATAACCAGAGGGTGGGAAAGAATATGAGAAAGTAAATATGTAACCTGTTTTGACTCTTCCCTGTGCATCTGCTTATGGCCCCTGGAAGAAAGAGGACAGTGGATAAGGTGGAGCATTGGTCTGATTCAGTACAGTTTTAAACCAAAGGCTCCTCCAATGTAATGCCTCTTCCCTGAACATTTTGCCTTCAGAAAGGCAACAGGCTTTCATCTACACAGACAACTCAGTGTCTTCTCCGACTCTTAACTTGCTTTATTTTTCTGTAGCATTGAGGCCTGAACATTATATTTAGCCTGACTGGAATTTGGCAAGTAACTTTCCTTTTAACATTGTTTTTTGTCTCTTCATTGGAGTTAGGTTGTCTGGGGATTTTATTCAGCAGAATGCATTCCCATAAATATATTTAAAATAGACAGAATCACTGTTTGTATTAAGGCGTCTATTTAGGTTATTTGAATTTAGATCTGAACATGCAAAAAACTGAACGAGGGAGAAGACTGCATGGGGAATTTTCAAATGAGAGGAAGACTGAAAATGCATTGAAAGCTTTTGGATGTGGAAGTACGTGGCATTGTGGACAGTTGCAGTGGAGAATATAATGCAACAATAAAATCATTAAAGTACTTCAAGTTTGGAAGTAATCTGGGTTCTTGGCTTGCATTGCATTTAATAGCTTTACATTTATGGGAGCCACTCCAGTTTTTAAAGGCAGCTTCAGCCTTCAGACTGATTGCACTTACCACCCCAGTGAAACTGCAACCCATTAATTTTTTACCGAAAGGATCTTCCTAGTTTGTCAAACACATCAAGTGAACATTTTAGAGAGTGCAGACCACAGCAGTATGAAAACCAAAACTTTATATCGAGAGAGAATGCTGGATTAGCATGAAATAAGGGTCTGATTCTGTTAATAAGCACTTTAGTAAATTCCCTGCTATACAAAACTCCATTGAAACCAGAGATACCACATATTCGAGTGAAAACAGTCAGGCAATACGAGGACCTACAGAAGTCTCTTGTGCTATGCCAGCAAGGAAAGGCCTGCAGCGGTTCTCCTCTGGGACGGAGCGCGGCGCAGGTGACCCCAGCACACTTCTCCCTGAGCGCCCGTCGTTGCCGTCCTGCCTCGCAAGGAGCAGCCCAGTCCCTTCCGTGTTTATATCCCCATCGTTAAGACCAAACCTTTCCAGTGTCTAAAACCAAACTCTCGCTCTCTAAAACGTTTGCACATTTCTATGTTAAACATCTGCTTAGGTGGCTCTGAGACAGTGTGTTTTGGTGTTGTTCGTGTGCAATCTAGTGCCGCTTCCTCAACGCATGTGTCCCTTCCCTTCACAGCCTACTCGACACCCAGCACCTCCCCCGCAAACCGATTCGTCAGTGTTGGACCACGGGATCCAAGCTTTGTAAATATCCCTCAACAGACTCAGGTGGGCCGCTTTCGACTTCTCTGTATGCCTGCAGCCTCTTCTTCTTCTTCGGTGTACTCTAACGTGTCCCCGCGGAGCCAGCTGCATTGCCGCTGTCACTTCACCCACATGGTCTCAGTAACTACAGTGAAATGTCACTTGCAGTTTGTTTGTCTGTTGTGTTTTTTTGGGCTTACGTAGTAATAACTCTGCTTTCGTAACTGGAAAGACCTCTCTTGCTTTCTAAGATACTGGCTTCTAGTGCACAGTTTTTTCCTCTAGGACTGGGTTTTCAAAGACTTTTGCTCCAACCTGTTCCCTAGGCAGTGCATTTAATTGCATATGCAAAAGGAGCTCAGAGAGACCCATCAGGTAACAGTGCACCTTAGTCCCCCACCAGATCCAACGGGAGACTTCTCCAATGACTTCCATGTGAAAAAAATAGACTCGAATTCCTGGTTGGCCATTTGCATGGTGGGCTTCGAGCGAGCAGGAGATTTTGTCATTGCTAGCACATCTGTTTCCTTACACAAAGAGAAAAAAGTCCAGTTGAGGCAGGCCTATAAACTTGGGTTAACTGAATTCATAGTCCTGCTATGGTCAAATCAGAAGCTCAAGTAAACATTTGTGTTTCTTTAGGAGAAGGACGAGGTTTAAATGTGCTTTTTCCAAGCTGTATCAAATTCCCAGGGTCGATTAAGAAAATAGTTGTTGGCAGTTTTGTTAGCAGCTAATTTAAGCCAGATGTTGAAAAAATTAAGTCTGTGCTTAATATCACGTTATCATGGGGGAGAAGGTATAAAAAAGTGAGGAGAACTAGTGCTTTAGGACAACTAGTTTGTAGCTTTAAGTGATTACTTGACTACGTTACAATTCTTTTAAAGGTGAACAGCAAGAAATATTTGTAATTTTGTTTTGAGCTGGCTGTGATGACTAAAAAGTAATAATTCAAATAACTAGCAAATTGGAGAGTACTACTCTTAGGTCTTTTAAGTTCTTTCAAATCGTTTACATGTATCTGAATAATTAGTGTACAGATTAATAGCTATCACATGCCACAGTCCAGTATATGCATGAAGACGGACTCCTCGTTGTGATGGCTTCAGCACCTATGCTGTCAATGAAACACAAGTCACTCATTACCAAAGATTTTCAGTTTAGAGGTCTGCAACCAGATGCCTGTGAACGCAATGTGTTTTCTTGCTATCTGGTCTTTGTGTACAATTTGTTAGGGGCTTTAGTTTATAGCTCTGTCGACAGCACAGGTTAAACTACATTGAATCTCAAACCTTCTCTGCATTAAATAGGGTCACAGAAAGTACACCAGCACTGCAGAGTGGGGTTTTAACCCTTCAGGTTCTGATTTTTTTCATGCCTTAACAAAACACAGCCTGCACCCCGCTTTTCAGGCCTGTTCCTTTATGTGGTTCATGTATGTGACAAGTTTTCATGCACCTTCACATTTAAATCGTATTTCTCCAGTTGTTTTGGAAACAATTGGAATACACAGAAATACACGGAAATTGGGAAACAGGAAAGTTAAGGTATACTGTTAAAGTCCTTAAGCTTTTGGACTTTTCCTTCATAGCTCAGGAAACTTGAAACCCTTTGGAGAATGCTACTTACCTTTTCCAGAAGGAAAAACTACTAGTTGGTAAACTGATTATGTAGTCAGACACAACAGTATTAAGTCTCCAAAATATTTTAAACTTATTTGCATCCTGCAGTCTAGGTTTCCCAGAGAAGTTTGTTGACTGTAAACTTTTCTCCTCCTTATTTACGACTTAAATTATTTTAAAGTGCTCTAGCCTTACTTTAAGTGCTTCTATGTAATGCAGTATAGTGAATAACAATGCTGTACAGTGAAAAACAATACCCAAGCACAGCTTTCAATTAAAGTCAAACATTCTGCAGTGGGTAAGGAGACTGACTTCCAGTCTCTTGACTCCAGCTGCATCTCCGTGCTTGTATACATCATTACACCACCACAACCCACTTGATACTAAATATATAATTTATCAGCAAAACTCACTACTTATTCATGAAACAGCTCTGAAGTTGACTGTGTTTTAAATCAGAGAAGTGAGGTAAAAACTAACTGCAATGATTTGGGATTTACTTAGCATTCGTCTAAACAAAGACCTGCTTTTGTACTCTTCTTGCGGGGCATTAGTGTATAGGACGACCACTTAGGATATTTTTGAAATGAAAATATAAAAACACATAGGACTGTGTTATTAAAAGCAGCTGGGGTGGCTGCTTTCCATCAGGATTTTTGTAGTACATTCAGAGTCAGCCTAAGATACGGGTCCTGAGGACCACTAACTGCCAGGCCACACAGCTCCCTTAGACAAGAGGAAGCAGGGAACATTCAGAGCTTCTGAAAGTCAAGCTTAAATATAAGGGTTAAACAACTCTCTACTGCTGGAACAGCAAAATAAAAATGAAGACTGTATCTGAACATCTGCTTTTTTAAAATTACAGTCCATCTACAAGCTGTAAGAAAACACTATGGTCAGCTTTTTGGTGGCTCTGATTTTCTCTTCCAATTGGTGGGTCATTTGACTGCAGGCACTAGTTATGCATCATCATTATTAGTCTTAAAATGCTGCAAAAGTGAGTCCGTGCACAGGGATGTGACAGCGTCGTTCAGCAGAAGTCACATTTCCCATACATGGGCATTCACAGAACATTGGAATAAAAATGCAGACAAATGCACAACAGCATGGCTGGGTTTGAGCAAGGATCATTCTGTCCTGGGCTGTTTTTAAACAACCAAAACCAGTACATGCCTTTCATAATGGGCATTATAAAAATTAGCAGTAGACATTTCCATTAGCAGCATGTTCTGATTTATGTCACATTGCTTCAAATATAATCCCTTAAAGGAATTTTGTTGAATTTATGTAATATTTTATTTAGAAAAAGGCCGTCTTCCTGTGTCAACAAAGGTTGCAGCAGGACAACTCCGTGACGGAACAGAGCAGGAAATAAACTGATTTAAGTCAGTAGTTCTGATTCAGTAACAAAAGCCCCAGAAGGGCTCTTGGCTTTGTCTGGTTTTAGCAGCTTCAGAACTTTTCAGTCGGTTTGTTTTTTCATACACTGCTTCTGCTTACCCCATCCATCACTCTGCCACTCCAGCGGCTCACCACATAATTGTCCTATCTGGGGGGTTATTTGAATCTAAATTTCTGTTTGAGCTATTAGAAGAAACACTTGACTTGGCATCCTCTGTATATGTTGACAAAAAGGCACAGGTGTTGTAACCTTTGCTTGATAAATCATTTACTTTTGCTACTTGACTCTCAAGCAATATGGGGGCATCAGCTTTTTAACTGCCGTTTCCGTATGCAAATCAGAAATACAGTATGCCTGGGGTACAGAGTCTTTAGTTTCAAAAGCAAGCTGGTCTAGATACCTCATGACTAAGTAATAGATACGTCTCTCGTATTGCCAGGGTCTTGTAATAAGGAGAGTGGTAGAGGAATGGGAAAGTACCATCACATTAATTAGGGACTAGCCTATCGGTAGCAATGACACTAATAAAGAATAAAGGGTTTTGAGTTTTGGGGTTGGTTTTTTCTCCTAATCAAGCGATAAAAGTAATTGTGAAACACAGGATGTGCACTCAGAGTACGTGCAATTGGTAACACTAAACTAGCAACCTGCTCTTTGTGACCGGAGTTTGCTGATCTCTAATGCCCTCGCTTTGCTCCATAGTACAAAATTCCTTTAGGGATGATAAGTATTCAGTGTGCTGGAGCTTCACTTCACACTAAACATTGTTTACTAGGCTGAGTCTTGTTTGCCACCTCCTTACCCTACATCTTCCTGGAAATTGTACTTCGGATGCTAAAAACGGCTCCTGAGCAACACATGCCTGCTCCCTCTAATCACTCCTACCTGCCAGTAGCCCCTGTGCCTTACACAGTAAGGTTACGAGGATGCATGGAACAGAAACTGCCTCCCACCGCAGGCACTCAGGCAGAGGATCAACTGCTTTACCACCTGTGAGAAACTAAATGGTTTTCTTCTCTGCTTAAGGGAGAAAGTGTATCATGCACCCTCTTGACCAGCTGTTTCAGGAAAAATCCCTCTCTAATGTAAATATGCTTTATATCAGATCCATCCCAGTTAGTTTCTAAAACTTAGTTAAGCACAAACCCAAATATTTATTCCCTTAACTTTCTCTAGGAAAAGATAAAACTATTTTCTAGAAGAACAGAAGTAGAAGCTCTTCCTGCTTCTGCCTTGCATGACTCCAAAGCTACAGTCAGATCACGGATAGGAAGCCCAAGGTCTTGTCTTTTCACACTTTCCCTGGTGGGGCCCTACAGCTACCCAGCCACAACAGTGCTCCAGATAGAGCTCATCCTTTGTAACACAAAACAACTGAAACAAAAGGCCCATAACTTACCTAGCACACTGTGATAAAGTGTAAGAAAAAGTCCAGCAAGCTTATCTAGGCAGCAAAAGGACAAGTATGAAAACCAGCAAGCTCAGAAGTGCAGCCGTGCTCTTGCTGCCAGCCTTATAAAGACCAGGTACAAAAATGCACGCTGTCAAACACATCTATAAAAGAGTAATGCTGCCCTATACTAAGTTGGGGGGGAAATTACTGAAGTTTAGCAAAATGTTTATAGTATAAGGAAATGGCTAACTTCTTTAGATCTGCTCCTGTTCTCTGCCTTCCCTGAATTAGTCAGTGGTGTCTTTCTAGCTTCTTCTTTTAGGCTTTTATTTATCTCTAAAAAACCACCGTATGCCTCAGGTGCATATACAAACCTAATTGTGCAAATACTTTCTTTCCGAGAGACAAGGGAAAGACTATTTTACTTCCCCACAACCCTTGCAGAAAGCAAACTGCAACCTGCAATTTTTCACTGGCAGCACTTTAAAACAAAGGGCATGAGAAAAAAATGAGCTTTATGCTGTGTCCTGTGGGTTAGCAGATGTGAGCTCTGTCAGACTAAGGAGGGAGGCAAATTCCAGAGTAGATGGTCCTTCTGTGATAACAGCCAGTCACTGCTGCCTAGACACTTAATTCGGAGGAGTGTAGCGCAGGTGATGCCCCTCGCTACGGTTGGAGGCAGCACAGGCAGGGGGGAGGCAGAGAAGCAGTCTCGCAGGTAGCAAGGCCCGAAAGCGTATAGGATTCATAGATCAAAGTCAGCACCTTGAATAGGAAGCTACTGCAGTTCCTCCAGAGCTATCCCTCCTGCAGCTGAAACCGCGTTGCTGTTTTGTGCCCAGGTTCCATTGCCACCCTATGGAAGAAAGAAACCAGTGCACACATTTTTCTTTTGAGAAATAAAACATGCGCCTCGCTTCATGGGGATTTTCTGGTTTTGCTTCTCACTGAACCCCTGCCACAGTGCCCTGCCCTTTGCACCCTCAGAAGGGGACACAGACCTGCCAGACTCGCGCACAGCTCGTGCTGATGTGCTTTATTAATGAGCGTACCACAAGCTGCCTGTCCTTTTCTGCCTCTGCACCCTTCTGTCTTTCTCCCATCTCCCAGGGCCCAGGAATTGCTGTGGTCAGATAGGCAGCACCTGCTGGCCCTCGGGGAGGAAGGGTAAGGTCAGGATTTCGTGGTGTTGCTGCAGTAGTGTGCTAACAGCTGAGCCACCACTTCACTTCGCGGGGCAGTTTCTGTTCAGAAAAACTGTAAGGAAGGGGTGTGCGTCGCTCGTACATTGAAGTAGACATCCAGAGAACATGCGAGGCTGCAGGAACAAGATCAGGCCTTTTATTTTGGGGGTTCTGAGCAGAACTATTTATAAGCCAGGTCAGCGCTACTTACTGCTTAGGTGACTTCCTCCCCAGGATAAGAATACTTATCCTCAAGGCTGAATGCACCACTTGTGTTTGAGTGTGAAGGAAGATGAAGAACACTAATTTGGAAGCATTTATTCTGATCAGTTCAGCCCCCAGAGAATTACATATTCCATAAAGTAACCTCCCTAGGCCAGCACGCATGGCTGTGGAAGAAACTTAAGCTGCAAAGCACTTTTAGGCAGTGACTTGACTGCCCCTTTCCTTTTCTTGGTCCATAGCAGTAAGTGTAGCGGCAGGTTTAGAACATCATTTGCATGCAGGAATAACATCTGTCCTGGGTAAAGAACAGAGGTTTGCAGAGACTAGGTATAAAAACACAGTTTTGGGATGTGGGACTGCAACTTTCTAGAGCTGCTGAAGTTAGAGGGATCACTCTCCTTCCAAACCCAGCAGGGATCTGTGAACTTTCCCCTGTCAGCAATGGGAAGTGAGGGCTGCTCTCCTCCGACACCCGGAGCAGAGTTACACAGTGCCCAAAGTGCCATCTGAAGTTTGGCTTGCTCCTGAGCCTACATGGGCTCTATACCCTCATGGATCACTTTCCTACTAGACATTTACAATACACTTAAGAAATGGGAGAGCCAAACAGAGGAGATCAGAAACAGAACCATTACGATGAACAGTTGAGCATGTGAAAAGAGAAAGTTGTGTATATGACCACTTAATTTACAGTAACTGCCTGGGCGGAAGGGCGTTGAAGAAGGATGGGCTTCTGTGGGCTTGAGCCGTATTACGACCACTGAAAGTTCTGATGCCTGAGCAAAAAGTGTTTTGCTGCAGAACCAGTGGCACCAAGCTACTGATACGTGACCTTAATGTTGGTGCTGTCTTTCATCTTCCACCCAGGAAGCAGCTATACTGGCCTAATCTTGAGGGTGGCCTGGAGATGGCTCTAAAGATGTAGTATGAGCCTAGAGAGAGTGCGCATAGAAAAATGCAGTGTCAATCTCTATCAAGCATCAGCAAGTCTCAGACCCTGGCAAGCTGAAAGAAGATTTCAGATCCTGCCTTTGCTTTGTGTTTGGCCATATTAAACTCGCTCTTCTCTTTTGTTGACATTAGTCAAGGAAATGTTGGCTGAACCCTTCGCTGAGCTAAAATTGAGATGGTTCCACCATAATGGCAGCAAAGAGCCCGCATGCGGATGTGGTGCTCTTGATGTGCTCCTGATCACACAATAGATCCGTAGCCACCCGTCCCCAGTGCAGCATGAATGTGAACGTGCTGCTTTGATCACAGTTGCTAATGTCAGTCCAGAGTGTGCTCCACAGAGCGGAGATACAAAGGTGACCAGAAATCAGGGTCACTCCCATTCCCTTCACTGCCTGCTCAGCTCAGTGCACAAAGCCCGTTTAATTGAGCTTGCACGCAGAGGGGCAGTATGAAATTTCACTCTCAGATCAGTTCTTAAAAAGCGGCAGAGAACAGTATACCTCAAGAAGAAGAAAGCACATGTTGCACTATAAAGGTAAAGATTCATAGAACACTTCCCAGTACCGTCACGTGGCCTTATCTTCAAAGTGGGTTGGAGCCAAATCAGTCCAGAAAGGCCTGGGATAGTCCTCAGCGGGGGGGGGGTCCTTTTTCCTGTGCTTTTTCTTCCTCCTCCTTGCGGGCTCCGGTGAGCAGTTCAGACTTTTTTTTTGGAAACTAACACTAAGCATCCTATTTCCAGTAGATACAGCATACAATTATTTACAATGGACATAGACGAATTTGCCAAGCTAAGCAATTAAACTCATAGCATTTTTCCTCCTCCTTACAATACACAGGAAGCCTGTGCGTAAGGCACCCTTTCTGTGGGTTTTATGGCCATTACTTATGCTCCACAGTAGGGGAGAAGAGAGAGAAGAAGTAAGTGTGGGCCTGGTGGGAAGAGTTGGCAAATGCAGAAATATGATGAATGAGCTGGAGAGATTTAATTTCTTGCTAAATTCTCTACAAGCTGTGTAACCTTTCTTTAGCTAAACAATTACTCTAAAAGGCAATGATTTTCTGTGTTTTCATTGAAAAGTCTTCATAATAACAATGGCCTATGTTCTCCTTCTTGAAGAACTTCTGCCAAAAAACAGTTTTCTTTTTTCCATTCAGCAGGAAACTTTCTTTTATTTTTATTTTTTCAATCTCATATTCCCCGCTAACATGGATTTACAAGGCCTACCACTTACTGCATGGGGCTGGGAAGAAGCTTCCCCTCAGGCCAGATCATTTTGGTCCATCTCCTTTATAGGGATTCTGGCATCTTCCTCCCAAGAGGAGCACGGCCACTGTCAGAGACTTAATACCAGACCCAAGTGACCATTTAAGTTGACACAACGTGACAGTTCTCTGTTCACAGGTACAGAGTACATGGAAGGGGACTCCCAGGTTTGTTTTTCAGTGGACAAGCAGCAGCTCTTGCCTCTGTTGTGGTGGGCGCAGTCGAGAGAGGGAGCAGGTACTGACTTTGGTGTGGTGCGGGAGAGAGTCATCAGACCTTTAAATTTATCGGCCACGCTGCCGACATGATCAGATTAGAGTGGGTGCTCAGCCTCGCTGGACCTCGGAGTCCTGTGACCAGTGGAGCATCGTAAGGACTTTTGATATTGTAAGGACTCTGGAGATGCAGCATGGGCAGAGCACTTTCCTCCTGCAGAGCTGCACATTTGTTCAGATACACACATGCATAGGTACACACACAAATCAAACAAACAAGTATAAAGCAAGATTATAGTTATGTGCCTCTTACTGCTTTTACTTGACTTGGCCAATTTCCTGGCCACCCCACGCCCACCCCCAACCTCCATTGCAGATAATGCTGTATTGGATTAGTCTGCCTCGCTGCTGCATCAGGTCCCAGATCGATTTATTGACTCTGTCAGAGTGGCTAGTACAGTAATTGTTACAAGAGCAGAATAGAAAGCAAGAATGTGTCCACATAAAATATAAAAATGACGTTTTGTTCGTTCTTTCCTCTTTTGCCCTATAGATCTTTATGTGTTTACACAGTGGAGAGCACTTTACTTAAGTTAATCAGCTCCTTCTACATTATTAATTGCGACAGTTAGGGTGCTACATGGCAGCAAACGTATTATTGAAAACATTGATCTCACGCTCACGGTGTGGACCTGAGTAGGTTTTGTATTCCTTCCCTTCTTTTGCAACTGCTTTAGGGTACTATCAAATCGCATTTCCCTGACTGACAATAGACCATCAATACCATTGATTTCAGAGAGGGCCAGAGAGATGCACATGAGAAAGAAAGGAGCGCGCAGAGGTTCAGCATATTCTGTAGGCTTGGAAAGGGGTTTTTGGAAGTTGGTAATCACAATAATTACATGCCTGGTCTCATTTCTCTGTTTTGTAAAGAGTAATAATTTAAGAGCTGAAGTTTCCTAAGTGTTGAAGATTTGCCGAGATGGCATGATGAGACCTTTTAAAATGCATGTAGAATGTATACCCTTAAAAAAAGACATTCTGACTTTTTACAAGGGTTTTGGAAGTGCATTTGAAAGACATTTCATGGAAGTTCAGCTTTTGCAGCTGATACCTATATGAGCTCCATAAATTCCACATAGTCTGACAAACTCCAGTAGGTGTCACATGTGACCTGGATGGAAAAGGTCAGCAGCTGAATTTATGGCTTTTGCATTTACTGGAACATTAAGATTTTTGCCAACTGCCACATATACTTTTTAACAATTCTGCAATCAGAGGATTAGGACCACAATCTACAATGAAGGTCAAAAATTAAAGGCCACAATCCCTACATCCTTCCCAATGGATAGGCATTAAGCTAGCTCTCTTCTAAGAATCGCCTTTGCTTAATGGCCTTAACATGGAGGTCAAGGAATAAATAAGCTCCAGAGGTGAACACCTTGCAAAATAGACTGTCTTGCTCTGAAATTAATACTAAATTCCATAAGAAGGGACCAAAAGATGAGAAGCCATTTCTTAACGGAGAAGGACTGTCCAGTTAGCAGCAGATTTCATGTTCCCGAGACACTGAGCATCACCTCCCTTAGTGCTGGGCTATCCTGGAGAAATACAAATAGCATACAGGGGAAGGACTGGGGCTTCAAAAGAAATACAGCAAAATGACTGCAATTTTGTTAAAACCTGTTTCTATTTTAAATTTAAGAAAGGTGTCTGTTCTTAGTAAGGATTGCTAACAGCATGCCAAGCTGTAGCTTTTAAACATTACCTGGTTTTAGTTCAGAACAACAAAAGGTATTGTCTTGTTTTAGGCATATGTTTTTAGAGTATAATCTACTTGAACAGAGGTAGAACTGAAAAAGTTTAACCCAAAACCAGCATTTAAAAAAAAAATCAAATAAAAATCAAGAGGCTAAACGTGAACATATCTTGTAGGCTTAACTATGTAGCCTTTAGTTACTTGGGTTATTAATACTCAATTTTGAAAGCAGTACTGACACTATAATCACAATATTTTCAGGCATATTCACTTGCATGACCCAAGTTATTACACATGAAGAGATGCAGCTAAATACATTTCAGAAGTAAATGAAATGTACAAGCCACCTTTGAGGCAGAACACAATAATTTCTGCGTTGCTTGGAGCAGCTTTATACAACTTTAGGTATCCTTTTGTGCTTTCCTTGTAACTTCAATATGACAACAGAAAAGGTATCTTTTTTTAAAAAAGGGGATAAAGTTAGATATGAAATTTGCATGTGGGGTTGGGTTTTTTCATCCTTGGATGTGCAAGGATGTGCAATGAGATTTGAGATTTTGCAAGAACTCTTGTACACATAATGTTACTTGTTTGGCTCTTGTCTTTTTTTTTAAGGACTTTCTTGCAGTCTTTTGGGTTAAAGATTGTGTCTCTGAATCTATGGTATTGGACCCGACTTTACATTCATTGAAGTCAATGAGAGTAGGAGATGGAAGATTTGTTATCGGCAGGAGTTTGTTTTAGAAATACAGTAATATTTTTGTTTAATTATGCTTGTATTTTGCTTATAGCTATGCACAGTAGAATAAATCTAGTCTTTTTCAAATAAGAGAAAGGTTAAAAGTCACATTTTCTTTATGGGGAGGGCTTGCACTGCAGTCATCGTTTATCTCTATAGAGTTTTTATTTTGCAGCTAGAGGTGTTATCTCTCAGAGACTCCAAAGCAATCTTCCTTGATGTAGAGATGGGTTTAGTTTTGGGGTTTTCCCAATGTACTGGTCTCTAGGCTAAATCTGAAAGTATAGGCCAGGCTACGTTCTGACTGGTTCATTCCCACCAAGGGGGGCTCCAGAGGCCCTTTATAAACTCGTTGTCTTCCTAACAGTAGTAACAAGGGCAGAACTTGTCCCAGTAATGGTAACTGAATGGTAACAGCTTTATCAGTCCTGTTGCAAAACAATTCTTCTCCTGGAGGCTTTTCAGAAATATGAGCAGTAAAAGTAGTAACATTTAGGAAAAAAAAAAAAAAAGGTGGGGGAGAGCCATAATTCTGCGTGTAATAGAGCAGCTTACTGAGTACAAAGAGCCACTTCTATACAGTCTATTTTCAGGGAAAAGCCTCACATCCATTGACTCATAAAAACAAAGAAGCACCTTTCGATTTTAAGTTCAAGGTTTACATTAGTAATTTTGTCTGTTTTCTCTGTTGGTATTAATTAAATTGAGATAGTTTAATTAGTATTACTAAACTTGATCATTAGTAGTAATTCATTCTGCCTGCCATACTGCACAAATATGATGAAGCAGAAATAACTAAATTGTTTAATTTCATCTCATTTAATGACTTTACACTCCACCAGGACTTTCATTGGCATCTCACAATATCTATGAAAATCACTCCACACTAGGCCAAGACCCGACTCCCTTTAGCCAACCATGTCTAATACATCCCTCCTCATCCAAAGGCAGATCATGTGCTGTGAAGGCTTTTCCCATTTCTCCACCGGAGAGCTGGCTACCTCCGAAGGCTGGGGTGGCCCTTCCTCGCCCCGGTCACCCAGCTCCTGTATCATCCCAACCCCGATGGCCCTGACGGAGCTGTATGGGACTCATCAGCCACCACGTCCCTGGCCGGGGAGCTCCCCGCAGTGTAACAGAAGTCCCGTCATCGATCCCCACAGCCACATGCCCCGGGGGCCGGGCACTGAGCACAAGCATGGTGCACGGCTGTCCACTTTTCTTAGAGCAGTTTGTTCAGTTTAGCAAGGTACAAAGCATCAGGCAAAATGCAGACATCAAAAGTTCTCGCGTTCAAGAGGGGGTTTTGTTCAGCTCTATGCCCTCTTGGCTTTCTTTTTTTAAGGGGAGATTTGGGAAGGGGGGGGTTCACTGCTGAATTGATTCATTATTCCTCCAGCTCATTGTCTACTTTAATTTTAAGGTCAATGTGGCAAAAACACCAGAGTTGCCACCATGCCCCTATTTCTGTTTGTGTTAATTTGGAGACCGGTTTTGATCTCCTTTCCCAGTGCACCTCGGACTTGCCAAACCCCCGATTTGTCTTCCCTTTCTGCGGTCTCCAAACCCCAGCCTTCCTCTGCCCACTTCTGAAAACATGCTATCTCGCCCCCCTCATCCCGGAGTCCCCAGCTCCCATGCTGTCCCTCCGTCCGTCTGCACCTGCTCGGCATGCACCCTGCCAGCCCCGCTGTTCAGGCTGCCCACAGCCCAGTTCCTCGCCTGTGCATCCCAGCCCTCCACCGACCTGTCCCCCTCTATTTTTTTTGCCCTGCTTTTATCAGGCTGTGCACGCTGCCTTTGCTCTTTCAGCGGAACCACGGGGCTGCTCATTTGTCTGCTTCACCCACAGACACCCAGTGTGAGCAGAGACCAGGCACTGGAGGTTTTGGGGGCGGATTTCGGAGGGAGTGCTCCCTTTCCCCTCCAGTTCATTATCTCCCCTTGCTTTCCTCTTGCACTGTGCACTCTCAAGTACTCTCAGGGCAGTCAAGAAAAGCAACCAAAAACTACCTTTTGTACCCCAAACTCTGCAGAGCAAAGAGCCAGAGCCTCTGCAGCAACTTGCCGGCAGAGCAGCCCGTCCCCCTGGGACCCCTTGGCCCCATGGGCCCCTCACGTAGCTCCAGTCGCTCCGTTGCTCCCCGCCGGCACGGGACGGGGAAGGAGAGTCCCGGGGGCAAGCCCCTCGAGAGTGTGTGTACGTGTGTCTCTGTGCATGTGTGTGTGTGCGCGCGCTCAGGCTGTCTCGCTGCAAATGGAGCTTGGGAGGCCCAGACTGGGGGTTGATTTTCTTTGGATGACTTTCCCCGATTGTCTAAAGCAATAAAAGTAAAGAAACTTTGGGGGAAACGGTGGTTGCGGGGAGATTATTTTTGCAGTCCTGGTGCAGGCAAAACTCCTGAGGCTTCAGGGGAGTTTCACTCGCCTGAGGACTGCAGGAACTGGCTTAAATTGAATAAAACTGTAAGTACAGTATAGGGGACTGGGTAACAAGGAGTTCTGCAAAAGCAACAAAACCAGAGAGCACAATGAAGAATAGAGCGGGTTACGCTGCGGTGAAAGTATGTACTGGTTGTTATAACACCGTGCCTCTAGAATAAATTATGTCCCTTTAAAAAGTAATACTTTAACTGTGGAGCTATATAGAGACAATTAAGACGATATTGTTCTCCTCATTTCCCTCCCTCCCCCCCCTTCCTCCCTCTCTCTGCAGTAGCTCTGTGGAAACTTTTAATGCTGCAGCTTGAAACTTGGGCCTCTGGGTCTAAAATGCCTGAGAAAGCACTGCGGGCTCTAACTGTAAAACATTCCTTCGGCGGGCCCTGGAAACAGGGCGCGCTGGCGCAGGCGAAGTTCAGAGGGATCACATGTAAATGAGGGCTGGCTGCAGACTCCCGAGGAGCGTTTTATTTCACTTAAACCTGAACTTGAACTTGCAAACGCGCTGCCGGAGCCTGGGACGAGCAGACCGCGGCCGGGAGGGGCTGGGAGCCGGGGCTGCCGCCGGCCCCATGCACCCACCATCAAGGCTGGGGGGTCCCCGGGCACCCACCGGCTTTGTGCCGTGTCCAAGGGCACAGGGAAACGGAGGACAACACGGGCACTGTAGTTTCGGGAACGGGCTCACAGCAGTTCCCAAAGGGCTCGCTTTTTTCCTAGCAAAATGCTGGAAAGTCCCGTCACAGCAGTGTGTCTGCCGTCCCAGTTTCCACGGGAGTTCCCAACGTGAAGTTATAAGCGGATCCAAGTCCTGATGGACACTATATTTCATAAAAGGAAAGAAATAAGTGAGATTTAGCATAAGAAATATTAAAGTGTTGCGCTCTCTAGCAAATTTAACTGTGCTTCCAGCAGAGGAAAGTACAGTGCTATCTAAAAAGCAAGGCATAAAGTGAAGGATTTAAAAACCCCTTTGCAGCATATTTACTTTTAAATCGCAATAGTAGTTGTAAAGTGTGAGGTGAGTTTTAAAGCTGTCTTTTTGCTTCTTGGATAAAATGCCTACTGCTATTTTCTTTTTCCCTTGGAAAAGGCGATGTACATACCAGGGGAGCAAGAGAGGTGCCGATGCCGGTGAGTGTCACCCAGGTGTGGTGGCAGAGGTGGCAGCTGGCCAGGCCGCAGGCGTGGGGGCAGCTTCCTCCCCCTCAAAACCGTACTTGGCTGGTGGGTCATATTTTGGTCATTTCTGATTACTCCCGAACAATTTTGGCTATGTTTATAGCAAAACTTTGAAAGGATGAATGGAGAAAAAAAATTCTTTTTGGCAGTAACTCAGGAAATATCTACAAAGATGTCCTTTCTGGAGCAAGATATTATTTCAGGGTTTGTGTTAGGATCATTTTTATTCTGTGACAGCGCATAAAGAGACCGGGACAGAGCAATGAGGTCTGGCATAGCTAAAATCCCTTCTGTGTGTGTGAGGTTATATAGTTTATCAATGCAGAAACCACCACGGGCTTTGAAAAGTAAACAGCTGGCTTGGGTCTGTGTGCTACGCTCCGGAGTTGTCTGCTGGATTTAAATGGCTAGCCTGCAATTTTTGGAGTGGGGCAAATATATACAGTTTTTCTTTTAAACATGTCAAAAGGTTTGTGCAGCCATTTGTTTTCTTAGTTCCTTTATTTGTTACAATTTTCCTTTCTGTTTCATTTTGGTTTATTTTGCTTTTACAAACGTCTTCACTGCCACTAGCAAGTCTACAAATAAAAAAAAAAAAAAAAGTTTCTATCCCAGTCAGAAAACCTTATGGCAGCGACAAATATCAGAGAAAGCCATCGTCTCTCTCAAAGATTTCATCTCACCATCCACTTAATCCGCTTGCTGTACCTCAGATCTCAAGTAACTTTCATACTGTGGGCTCACTTTAATGGATAGAATCTATTTTTCATGAAAAAAGCAGGAAATAAGCTGTCTTTCGTACAAAGATTTACAAAATGTAATCATTGTTGAAATATTCTCTTTGAACTGCCTTGTCCGCAGGGGTGTCTGGCTCCCAATACCCCCGTTTCTTTAGAACACCCTTACAAGTTCTTCTGGTAGATCAGGTACACTGGTGGTTCTGGTCTTTGATGTCTTGAATGAATGAAAGAAAAGCATAATAAAAGAGAGCTGTTGATCAAGCATAAAATACTCTTTAAGCTGACAGAATGGCAGAGTTAACACATTCTAAGCTGCTTTTAGGTTTTTCCTTTTTTCCTCACATTTTCCTGTGCTTTGTGTACAGTGGGGGTTTTTATTTTTTGAAAAGTCTCTGATCTATGTAGTATGCCGTCCTCTAACAAAAACCAAAATGGGATTGTTTCTCTCTCTTTCTCCCTTTCTTTTTCCTCTCTTTCACTCCACTATCTTTTTTTTTTTTAAACAGCAAGGGTTACGGTTTAGCATTACTGCAGTTAGCTTTCAGTGTACCACGCAAAGTTTAGAAGTTATTTTCCAGATTTCAAAGTCAATTTACTAACAAATAAATGAGCTTCTTCACTTAACTATTTAGCAAACTGGAGGAAAACAGTAACTCGCAAAATGTTCCCGAAGTAAAAGGAAGACCTTCTGTCTAAAAGCAAAATTGTAAACTGAAAGACGGACATAAAAATGACCTCATTGAGGGAGAACTTACTTTTAGAGTCAGAAAAAAGGAAAAGTTTTCTTCCTGTAGATCTAATTTAGATCTTAAGTTCCCATACATTATTTATACATCATATTCAAAGTGCCAGCCTACTCTGCTTACTGGATTACATTTCAAACATTTGCCATTGATAAGTCTTTGCTGTATTATATTCAGGCTAAATGTGAATATGTCATAGCGCAGTCAATCTTTAATCCGCTGAGCTTCAGGTTTGAGCGGCAGGGGGTCCAGCGCTCAGAGCATTGCTTTATACTTAAGAAACATCTGGGGCCAGCTGGGACACTTTACTGGAACATTCAGATGTCTGGAACAACAGCAGGAGTTACTGTATGAGTGTGTTTTCATAGGTTTGGGAGGATTTGGGGTGACTTAGTTAAAAACACTAGCTGTTCCCAACTTGAGGTTTGAACCCAAGCAGAAATCTTGCCTGAAGTGAGTTTGTTGGTCCCAGGAGAGAAGTGGTTTGGACTACTATACATTTTTAATAGTCAGCAGGCAGAAGTCCATATTACAAAATTATTGCACGTAATTTAATGCAGTTTGCCACAATTGGCATTCTCGCAAAAGCTATTGGATGCAGAGCTACCGTACACATCGCCTGGAGACTAGTGTCCCTCCCGGGACGGGTTTTATCTTCCTCGAGACAGTATAAATATGCTCATAGTGGGGCATGTGACTCTCCTGGGTGTGGATGTTGGACAACCAGAAGATTCACTCACTGGTTTATGTCCCTTTGGGGATGACCAACATGCTACTTATGTCCCTTTTGGTATTTCATTTTGGAAAATATAATTACTAAATAATTAATCCTAGCTCTAAGAAGATAACTTCCATAGGCCTAAAGGTGACCTTGTCTTTAATATTCACCTTTTGCTTTACGCAGTAGGATCAAATTTCGTGCCTGGAGAAACTCTGGAGAAACCAATAGAAAAGTGGGACGAATTCAGACTTGGGGTAAACCAAAAGCAGTTGCTTTATCTGCAGGAGCCCTCCAGCCAGTCACACCAGAAGCTGAATTGCCACTGCCTTCACTCACCCTGGCAGCCCTTTCGGAATTACATCAAAGCCCCAATTTTGGCCCCTTGCTTTCAAATGACCCACCGCAGGGAAGAGCCTTCCCAGGACCTCTCACAAGGGGATGTCTAAAGGACCAGTTTGCTGCCTGGCTGTTTACACTCTTATTTTATCTCTGCAACCAGAAGGACTTGTTACCCCGAATCACCTTCGCGGGGTTAATGTTTTTGATTGCCTTGAAGTTTTTGAGATGACTGAAATGTCATCCCCAAACAAAACAACTGAATGGATGCACCGTGATGAATCCTCGCAGGTGCCCGACGGTCGTGGCTCAGGTTCAGCTCGGCTGCTCAAACAGCCACTTTGCCGGCGAGCTCTAAAGCTGCAAGTTTTTTTTTATTTAGGCTCTTATCAAAGGTGGATTTTCCCGCCTGGGCCCGTGCAGCGATAGCTTCCTGCAAGCGCAGCCCTGCCCGGGGCAGCAACGGCCGCAGCACCACAGCAGCCATGTTTGAAATCCCGATGGCACCAACCCGTCCCGCCGCCAGGCAATCAAACCAGGCTGAAACCTGAAGAAAATGGCTAGCACGGACCAGGTCTTAGCCCTACGTGGATTAGGTGAAGCAAAAGCTTCTATGTGTGGAGTTTGTCAGAGTTTCAAACGTGTGAATGTCCTTAAATAACCTCCATCGCCCGGAGAAATAAGCCAACTGTCACACCCAGTTCTGGATTCCACATTAACAACCTCCTTCCGCAGCGTTAAACTTTGCCCTTGAGGACTTTTGTTTAACTTTTTAATTCGAAAAACAGATAGGGCCGCTTTACAACCCTCACTTTTTGTGCGAGCTGAAAGGTCTCATTGTTAGGGCAGGAGATGTGCAGGTAGAAGTAAATTTAACAAGTTTGCATTTGATTGTCTTTCTGGTTTAAAACGCGTGGGCGGTGCTCACGGTTAGGCTTGGGAGCCGGGGGTGAAACACGTCGTGCAGGAAGGCTGGTTTAAGAAGATTTTAATAAACAATGGGCCTGTTTCTGGGCTCCTGTCGCAGGCAGAAACTGCTACTGGAGTCAATGAGGCACTTTCAGCTTGTCTCCTTTTAAATATCCTGAATCGCGGAGTGTTTCCTTGCTGTTCTTCCCATACAAAGGACTCGATTGTCAGAAGTGGCTTGAGGATTTTTGTGCGTCTCTGGTATCTGCAGAAGAGCATAAGAAACAAATAGACTTGCGCTATCAAAGAAACGTAATTGCCATTTCAGACTTCCTGTTTAGGATTCAGTCAAGTAGATATTGTTTATGGTTCATAAAACCTTACTACTGTGAGGATTCTCAGATACTGGCAGCACAGAGTTTCAACTTTCATGGTGCTGTAAATTAGGGGGGGGGGGGGGGAAGTGTGATAAAACTCCTCCGAGAACAGTAAAATAGAGCTCTGCAATGGTTAAATGGAATTTTATAAGCACATTCGGTGTGGAACTGTTTTGCATTACATGAGTTGAATACCTTAGAGATGACACACATCTGCAGGCACTTTATTAAATCCTTAGTCAGCACTTTTCAACCTGATGAGATTACTTCTTCATTTGACTGGAGAAAGGGAAGCAAAAGATCTTGTACTGGACTGCAGAATTCTTTCTGATGTTTCACCTTGAGCAGTGGGGAAGGACAGCGAGATGCTCGGCAGGACAATACAGACCCGTAGTGGCACTGACAACTGTGTGGCAGTAATTTTACTGAGTAGGACCTTTAGCTCCGGTGTGTATTCGTTTAGCTCTAAACTCACTGGGAGAATAGTGCTGCAAAGTAAATAGAGGGGAAATAAAATACTGGCTCTTTTATGAAAACGCGGGGAGATAATACCATCCTAACCGTATTGTGATAGTGCACATGATTTAAATGGAGATTTTAAATTAAGAAAGGCAATACGCTGTTCTCCGTCTGGGTGCAGTCGAGTAGGTTACAGAACGTGGAGGGATAAGATGGGTAAGGTGGTTAGACGTGAGAGCACAGCCTGCACCATGTTGAGCAGCGCTCTGAAAGAAGGCACAAAATACTTCAGCCATCCGAACGTAGGGATCCGGGCTTCTTTTTTCCCCTCTGAGCCCCCTAATTGTGCAAAAAAACCTTGACAGATCCCAACTGTCAGGGCTCCGAATGCATAATACACTTCCTAGACGTTTTCATTTGACGCGCGGAGGTCTCCTCTCCCCTCGCAGAGAAGTTTCACAGGTGCTTCAGAAGGACAATGGTGCTCTTCAGACCTAATCCGGGAAGACTTAGATGTGTATAGGAGGCTTGAGGGGGATATGAGATCTTAATATTAAAATGATTAGTAGAAAGGGAGGATCATTCTGTGTGTGCGTTTCAGCTGTAAGACGCTCTAAATTAAAACGGTATCCTGAGAGTGGTGCTGGTGGGATCTGATGGGTAAATGCGCTCTGTGTCTCGCTGTTCTGCTGCCTCAGCCCATAAAACATCTCATGCAAGCGGGGCTGCAGGAACAGGCGACGCGGGATGCAGCTGTTTGCGAGGTGCTTGGAGTTCAGATCCTTTAAAAGCAGCTTTTCAGTAAAGGCAATCCGGAGCCCTGGCATGGAAGTTTTTAAAAGATCGCCGTGCAGTTTGGGTCGATCCTGTAAGGGTTAATTAAGTTTTTCATTGGTATTAAGGCCGAGCAGTGTCTGCAGGAGTCATATTGACACCCTAGTGCATGGTAACTCTACTCCTTTATTGACATGTTGCTAGTCAGGAGCACAATAGCACTCTGTGTCTGCAAATCATTGCTAAAATCATCTCAAGGAAAAAAAAAAGTTTGAAAGCCCAACGCTAGACAAAGGCCCCAGAGCTGCACTGCGCCGCTAAAAACTCCGGAGTCAGCAACTTCTATTGATTAAAAACTAACCTTTAAAGTAACTCGCAGAGTGTGTGGTTAGCATTTAAATTTAAACATGTCATGAGTTGATTTGTGTTACTGAATACCAACTCAGAAGGAGTTACATTCACATCAGATTTTTTTTTTTCTAATTCCCTTAAGCAGCTAAAGTATTTCATGAAATGTCAATAGGGCAGGGGAGAAAAAAAAGGTGTTTTGGAGGGAGGGGACTCGCGCCCAGCCTCGCCGTTTCTTTTCCCATGCAAATAGTCGCCCCAAAAAGAAAAGTGTGGGGAGCGACACACAATAATTAGACCTTTGTCTAACTTTCCCAAGTGCCAGAGAAAGACAGATTAATTAAATATACAACAGTGTTGGTTTTTGGAGTGGGGGTCTCTCTTGCTGTGGAGGTCATAAATTAGGCAGAATAAATACTTCAATGTGTTTGCAGCGGGGCTGCTACGTCAGAGCGGCTGGCGGGCGGTGGGAGGGCGCAGCGCGGCTCTTGCTAATGATAGTCACGTCTGGGGCTGTCTGGTTGCCCCTAGCAACGAGACATGATGTAACACCAGGATGAACTTGAACTTGGGGGACTTGAAAAGGGAACAATAGACCAGAGCAATCAATAAAGCCTATTTCAGTGAAGGATTACAGAGCCGCTCTGGGGTAACCTTGTCTGCAAGGCGCAGGCTGAATAGCAAGATGCGTGAAGGAGCGCGCTGCCGTGGGGGGACGGACCGCCGGACCGCCCGGCCGACGGGACGGACGGAGGGGACG
>JAVKLA010000090.1:3796403-3806404 GCA_034782735.1 Sagittarius serpentarius | reverse complement strand
AGCATTGTCAACAATTTTTTTCCACTCAATTGCAGAGCGATTTAAAACATCTAACTACTACTATTCAATAAAAAAAAAAAAAGAAAAAAAAGAAAAAAGTTTGAAATGCTGCACTTACATTTAAAAAAAAACATTTTTCAACAATTTTCAACAATTACACAAAAATTCACACAGAAATGGGGAAGTTGGTCTGTTTTGACAGAAACTGACAGGAATCAATCAAAACAATCGAATATTGAATTGAGTAAAGTGCAATTTCATTGGATAGCTAAATATCTTTGTAAGATAGAGATTGTTGAAAATTCTATTTTTGTTTTCCAAGTCCTTCCACCCCAGGACTCTAAATTATTGGGGTAAAAAACAGCCTTGCAAGAAAAAGGGGAGCTATTTTTGCTTTTTATGTTTTTTATTGTTGAACTTGTATCCCTTTAAAACTGAAGGAAAATTAAAAAAAAAAAAAAACAAATCTAATGGTGCTTTTACCACAATATGTTAACTACATTAAATGCTAATTAATCATTTTCTGTTATCAAAGCACATAACTAAAATGAAATCATAATATCTGTTAATTTTATAAGCTAAAAGTCACTATAATGGATTATGCCAATTCTGACAAATTTTACGTGTTTCCGGCAATATAGGGTTTATCAGTTCTCAAACACCTTGGGAATAAGAGAGAACGGTCCAGAAAGTAAAACACCTTCGTGTCCCTGAACTGGTACATTTTCTGGACTGCGAAGAAAACATTACAGAAACGAATGATGCTGATCTTACAACTTATGCCAGTTCAAAGCAAGGGCACTTGCTGAAGAAGAAAAAAAGAAAAAAAAAAAAAAACACAAAAAAAGTTTGGACCCCAAACGTCCTGTATCTTATGTACAAAAAAAAGGAAAAAAAAAGAAAAAAAAAAAAAGAGTGCAAGTGATTTTTTCTATCAGACAGCGGAGCACCCCTTTGCTTCACATGCAACTTTAAGAAGGTTTCCTATACTATACATATATATACGTTCTGGTTGGCGAGTCCAGCTAATCAGAGAAAGTCTCTGCATGTTCTAGTGTTAGTAACTAATTTTTATATAGTTAATGTAGGGTAAAGTAGAGTGCATTAAGACACAATATTGTAATCCCTATTCCAGGCACTTGCCTTTAAACTATGTTTGTTCGACCCTTCAGAAGGGTTTCTACTACTGTCCTATACAATCAAGTAACTGAAATTCTTGGGAAGACACTTTGCTCCTCATCTTTTCCCTGAAACAATGTTTTGTTTTGTTTTCTTAATTTGCACGAAACAAAAAAAAAAATTCCATATCAATGTGCCTTGCCCTGGATAGCGATTATTTGTGGAATTGTTGCACATGTTCCTATATTGAAAGGGGTTTTTCCCTAGTCAAGCATTTGGAGACACTTTTTGTAAATGTGACTTTTATGTCAGCCATTGTCAGTTTCAACATCTAGAATTGAATAGGATGTTAGTTGTTCCGCAGATAGGAGTAGTGTTTATTGTCCTGTATGGTCAGTGGCAGTGCTATTCTGAGATCTGTAGATGCTAGATTATCAGTATTTTTGGATGTTGCTGCATTTTACATTTTATTTGGAGTCTTCCTTTTTGTTTTGTTTTCTCCCAGATATATGAAAATATGCAATACCTGCTTATATCATGTAGAAAAGCTTAGCAATAATTAATTTTTCTTTTAATTTTTTTTTATTTGACCAAAGTTGGTGCTGCACTTGACGCAGTGTGTTTTAGGTGTTTGTCTTTGTACTTTTGTGATTTTGAATGCACATGCAGGAAGGGCTCTTCTTAGAGAAGCAGTCAAACTGTGAAGCACTAAGCTGAACCCTGCTTCAAGCAATTTTTGTTTTACAACTGTTCCTTTCACAAGCAAGCCTTAAAAAAAAAAAAAAACAACTTCCTTTTTCTTCAGATCCCACACCCATTTTTATTAGCAGACTGCAATCAATCCACATTCAATAAAAGTATATAATGCCCATTTTTATATGCACGTTTTTAAACTTCCAAGTTCTGAAAATTGTTTACTGGTTATTCTCTATTTAAGGAAAAAATAAAATGTTTTGGATTTTCATATGTGTCTGATAAGTGGTTGAGTAGTCATTTTGCTCTATTGTATTGTGTGATTGTTAGTATATGGTATCACATCCTCTAGCCAGCATCCTTTGCCTTCCCTATAGCACTTAGCTGGGCATTACTTTATTAAGACATATGTGCACTAAAAAAAAAAATAGCAGCTTTCAGTGCTTCACAGTGAAGGGAAAAAAGCCTAGACAAACATTTTGTCAGAACCTTGCTATGAGACAAGGTATTACCAGTAAATTGGTTGTATATACAATAAAATTGCACCCTTTTTTAAACAAAACAAACTAAGCAATAGTTTGGGCAGTTAGTTGTTTTTAGTGAGCATGTTGTAGTCATGGCTGCAAAGAGAGAGAATTAAACTGCCCACTCAGAAGATATGTAATTTGTATGTTGTATAGTTTTATTGATTACACTGATTTATTCTACCCTATTTTATAATGCAGGACTTTTGTAATGTTGTTTAAATGAGGAAAAATTTCTGTCAAATTAGCTTAGTGGAATTTCTGATTGTTCGTTATAAAGGCAGCGTTCATAGAATTGCTTTTTTTTTTTTTTTTTTCCTTTGGGAACTGGATTTAAGTTAAAAACTTTCCCGTTTCCTTTTTGTATGTATTTAAATACAGTTATTTTTCTTCTCTCAATGGTATAGCATATTCCTATGCTTGAGAAGTATAGGCTACTGAAGAACCATTGTAAATGGACATTACAGGTATGCTGTATTTTTGAAGGTATTTTGTCATATTAAGTTTGATGACGCTAAAGTTAGGGAACTCTGAGCAGAATTGCGAGAAAAAAAAATGTTTTAAAGGCTTTAAAACATTAGGTAGGCGGTCAAGGGTGTTAACCAACAGGGGTTGTAAAGTATTACACACTAAATTAAATTTTCGTTCACCTTACTCTCACGCAGAAAACACAGCAGTTCCGTTTTGTGCAGGTGTAGAGAACCAACAGTGTTTTAGTCCTCCGAGTCAAGCCAGGAGTGGGGAGCCGAGCCGGAGGGGTCCCGCTTGGGGTGTGCAGGCTGCAGGCAGGAGCAGGCAGGAGTCGGGCCGGCGGCCGTAGCCCCTGACTCCGCATCAGGTTACGTTCCCGCTCCCCTCCGAGTCGCTCCGGTCGTTCTTTTTGAGTCTCGCGAACAACTTTTTTTCTCCCTGTCTCCTTCTCTCCAGAAACCGTCAGACGCACAAATACTCTGACCTGTATCCACCCCCCCACCCATCCAAATTTAAAGCCCTAGAAATGGCTTAGCGCGAATTGACTTTTTCTCAAGTTAATTCCTTCCTTTTTTCCTCTTTTTTTTTCGAGCGAGGGCACTTGCTTTTATCATGCCGCACACCCCAGCAATGCCATTATTATTTATTCTTCTTCCTTTATAATAAAAACTTTCGGGCTTCGAGTTTAGGCAGCCATGGTACACTTTGTCTCTGTTGCTTGTTCCCCCTCCCCTTAAGGTCGAAGGGGAAAAGAAACACCAAGTTTTCTCAACTCCACAGTATTCAGTCAGCCCACAGGAATATGCAAAATCCCTCTAACATTTTTTTTTTCTTTCTCTAGTTCTCTTTGTTCCGTATATTTGCAGCTTTGTAGTAACAGTGTTATAAAATATTTACTGTACAAAAATACAAAAAAACCCAGATACATAGCCTAAAACAGTTTTTTTTTCCTTGTGGTGAATTTTTTTTTAAGAATGTCAGTTAATATTGTACTTTGCATTGTGTCTCTGGAAATATCTTTTTTTTTTTTTTTTTTTTTTTTGGTAGAAGGCCTCCATCGAACAAAATTAAAACCATAACCGGCATGACAATGTAAGGAGAGCTTCAATGGCACCTAAACAATAAATAAATAACAAAATAAACCTCATGAGGTCTGTCGGAGGCAGGTCTTGTGAAGTTAACACTGCCTGCTAGGCAGGATTTTCATTAAATCAAGCTTACAATGCCAATTTTGTCTTGAAGTCAATGCATGTATTACTGTTTGACAGTAAACCCAGCTATGCCATCATCAAGTCCAAGGCTGCGCAATAGTCTAATTAGTATCGAGTACATTTTCCTTTTATTTTTTCCAATAAAAAAGCAGTGGGATGAAAATTGCTTTGATATATAGCAGGTAACATTGAAGCTATTCCATAGCACTTAACTGTAGTGAATACTGTGTCACCAATTCTGAAATCAATTTAATGTTTAATGCAAATCCATTACATGGTGCTATTACAGGCTGGCAAAATGATTTACAAAAATGTGACAACTTGGGCTCAATTCACTCTGCTTTCCAACAATGTAAATGCATAGCAGTGTTTATCTGCATGAAAACTATGCACTAATCTATCTGAAAAAAAAAAAGAAAAGAATATATCAACTTTGGTATCTACTTTCCGTTTACTTCGATCCTTGCCTTTTCGGTCATTGTTATAATGCCAGCTTTAGGACAGAAAGAATTATAAGAAAACCAGCATAATACCTGATATATTAAAATGTAGTGCCTGTGAAATCTGTATTATATTGCTCTTCTGAAGTAAGATTTTTCTACACCGGTAGCCTTCGCTGTCTGTCAGAACCTTCTGATATAGGTGATGTAAAATAACCGTACAATATTAATGCATGCTATTCCATAATGCTTAGTAGCTGTATGAATATTACTCAAAGTTATGTTAGTCTTTTTTTCTGACTTGGTTCTTGTCAGATAGGTTTAAAGATATTTCACTGAGAACGCAAATTCTGTCTTTTCTTGATTTGGGGTGTTTTCAGTATTTTGGAGGTATACATTTACTTAAATTCAGTATTACTTGTGTTTTGGGTTTTTTTTCTTTTTTTTCTTTTTTTTTCCTTTTCTGTTTTGTTTTTCTTTTTTCTTTTTTGTTTTTTGTTTTTTTCCTAGAGGGCAGGACATGGTGTTTGAGACCAGAAATCCGTGCCTGGTAAGATTTTCGTCTCGAAAAGCTACCCTAAGAATTCAGAGAGCTTGCTCTGAAGAACAGACGCATAAAGTTCAAATTTAAGGGACAGTCCTTTAAACCCACAAACGAGATTGAGCTCACGTTGCGAGAGGTTTCTTAATGGGCAGCGGTTAACCAGGTACCCATGCTTGACCCTTCTTCACACCAGACTTCCTCATATAGAAAGAAAAACCCTTTAAAAAAAAAAAAAAGAAAAAAAGAAAAAAAAAACCTCATGTGGTTGTTTAGTTTCATGCACAGTTGCAATATTTTTCTTCAGACAAACTCTGTACAAACTTTGGGCCCGATTCATAAAAGCTCCTTTGCTATTAACACGGGAGGCTGGTGGGCTTTTCTCGTCCAAATGGAGGATGGCTTTCTTTCCCAGCGCACGCTTTGGCGAGCCCCGCTTTCCTCGGCACGCGTGCCCGCTGGCTTTCCTCTCCCTCCCCTTCCCCTCTCCGCCTCCCCTAACCCCAACGGAGAACAGGAATGGGTGGGAAGGCGCCGTGGAGGAGGCGAGGCAGCGCAGGACCATGCTCCGACACCCCAGAGGCGCAGGCTGGCAGGAGAAAAGGGGGAGACAAGGGAGAGGAGGACTCCGTGCCGTGCCCTGGCCGATGCCAGGGGTTTGTAACACGGTGGTACGAGGCTACTCGATTACAAAAGAGATCTTGTCCGTACCAGAAAAAAAAATACGCTAGATCGCTACCTCTGAGCTCTAGAGAAAACCTTCGTAAAGGCAAACCCTTGTACACAATGTGAACTTTTGTACTTTGTACGCTTTTTTTTTTTTTAGGGAAGACTATTTTCCACTTAGTTAATCTTCTATGCTTGAGCATGAACAAAAACAATTGTGTTGGGTGAAATCCCCCCCCCCTTTTATCTGCATCCACAAATTAATATGAGGGGGGAAAAAAGAAAAGAAGATGAGTTTCTAGACGGAGCATGGTAGGAAGAGAGTGCCTGGCTTGGCATCCGCCGCCGCTTGTTCTTGCTGCCGGCGCCCTGTGCCCGGCTGCGACTGCTGCCTTGGGGAAAGGTCTGCAAAATTCTTTGCTTTGGAAATACAATCAAGGAGAAATCTCCATTTTGGCAGGCTGTGCGGTTTCTCCGCGCGGCTGAGCTCTGACCTAGGCCTGCCCTGCTGCCTGAGACTGGCCCAGCCAAGTCCCTCAGCGTCAATTTGAAATTCGGGGCGCTAAAATTTCCACCGGCCATGTGAAAGATCTGCTGCAAATTCACTTGACACCCGTGTTAATACCATGTCGTGTTCATTTTTTTTATGAGTCAGGCCCCTCGTGCCTCTAGTATACTTGTATTGACTCTCATAGTTACCATTTTAGTTTTACTGTGTTCTGTGAAAAAAATTGTAATTGGTTGAGAATCACTGTGGGCATCCATTCTTATTCAACTAAGTCTCCGCAGGTTTTTTGAGCTGGTGTGGATTAGTTTAACTCTTGTATTCAACCATTAGTGCTACCACCTTCTCACATTACAATACAATTACTGGAAGCAAGTACTGCATTTCCTATGCAACAAAAAAGGAAAATAAAAAATTGCTAATGCTAACAGGCTGTGTTGTTATTTACTTTCAGCTGGGCACGGGGGGCGTGCGGCTGTAGGGCCGCGGGCATCGGCACTGAGCTCTCCGGCTGCGCGGCGCTGGGGCCGGCGCCGGTCCGCCGGCCTGGGCGAGGTTTGGGGGTTCCCAGGCAGTAGCTTCATCCCAAATCACCGGGATATTTGGTTATCTCGAGTCACTGTCGTCACATGAGCCGTACTTTCCCGTGCTGTCGGTGTCCCGTCAACACAAAATCATTCCTCGCACCATAGAGGATTAATCTTCAGCAAACCCCTGCAGATTAAATCATCCAAAGCGAAGACACGAAGCACATCTAGTAAAGACTGAGGAGATCAATTAATTCTGCAAATGCGACAATATATCTTTAAGAAGTGTAGCTAAACTTTAAAGATCTTACCCCATTACTGAAGAGCTCTAGGTGTCGGCCGCGTTTTGGCCGTCTCTGTTGCAGCTGGCCTTGCAGCCTGGCCGGGCAGAGCTGCCCCGCTCAGCCCCCGGCCGTCCTGCGCCTCTCTGCAAGGCTTCTGCGGTGTGGGACAGGGAAAAATAGGTTTCTTTACAACCTCTGAAGTTTTATTCAAAGCTTTTCACTCTGCAACACCTTTCTCTTAAGAGATACGAGCAGAAATTAATATTTGCAGAAAGGACTTTTTTGCATTTAAGCCATTCTGCCTGTTTTCTACTCAAAAGCCGGCACCGGGGCTGATGAGAGGCGAGGGCCGGTGCAGCTCTGCTGCGTGGCCTTGGGGGACGGGAGACGGGGACCACCGTGACGCCCAGCCCTTCCCAGGGCAGCGCCAGCCGCAGTACCAGCTCTTCCATTCTATTTTGGGGGAGATGAGTGTTTTCTAACAAATAGTTGCCGGACACTCATAAACCACCCCTATTTCCTTTCTCACACCTCCCCATAGTTTCGGTTTAAGCTACAAGGCCAGGACGGGAGGTTTGGGCTGAGCACAGCTCTAATGTCACTGTCCTCGGGGACCCCATCTGTGCCCCTTGCCTCCGCCTGGTCGCTGCTTCGGACCCGGCGCGATGCACGTTGTAGCAGCTGAGGACAGGTTGCAGCCCATTCAGTTTAGCTTCTTTTCCTCAAGAAGGGAACTAGACGTCAGGGAAAAGCCAAATCTGTCCTCGCAGAAACCAACAGTGCCCCAGGCAGGGGCTCACCAGCGGCGCTTGCCCCGCTTTTGCCCTGCGAGCTCTGGGAGGAGTGGGGGGAGAAGGCGGGCGGGGCTTCCGCTTTTGGGCAGAAAGCTCGCCTCAAGGAAGCAAAACTGAGCCCGAATGGTGGTGGCGCCCCTTGGGCTTGGAAAGGAGCCCGGGCGTGGGCCAGCCTGCCCGGCGGGGCGGCGGGAGCTGGATGATTCCTCCGAGCAGCGGGTGCAGGGATGGGAGGGAGGGACGGGGACCCACCCAAGCACGTCGCTGCAGGAATACACACAGAAAAATAAAAATATGCTTGGAAAAAAAAACCGAAAAGGGCAATTACACCACACAGGGAAGGTTTCTCCCCATCGCCGCCTCTGCAGCCAATGCTGCGCTCTCCGACAGCTCCGTGACACCACCCCTTCCTCACACCCGGCCCCTGCCCCCACCCTCTCTTCCATCGCCTCCCCTCTACAAAAATCATTCGCTATTACTTGGTTATTCCCTTTATTCCTGAGGGCCTTGGCTGAGTCTGCCCTGGGTTTCGGTGCTGGGGAGGAACCAGGAAGGGCTCCAGGAGGGCGGCCGGACCCTGCCCCACGCGGGGTGAAAGCCGGGCTGGGAGCAGGCACCCACGGGGCCGCAGCCGGGGCTCGGGCACCGTCTCCCGCTTTCTCACTCCTTCTCTTTCACTCTTCCTTTCTCGCTTTCTCTTTCTTCCTGCGGAAGAAAAGCTCTCCATCAGCATCTAAGGAAGTAAATCCCATTTATTATTTATTGCTATCAAAATGTGTCAGCTTGGCTCAGGACACAAGAAGAATGCACGACAGGCCGCTAACAGAAAATTAAAAACCTTGGGTGGAAAAAGTGCGGGGTGGTGTTTAGGCAGAGAAAAGCGGGTGCTTTGCCGCTCTGCCTTGGAGGGAGAAGCGATGGGACGTGCTTACAGGGAGGTTTGTAGGGCGCGGGGCCCGTCGAAAGGTGTGCATTGCTGTGCAGGGGTGAGAAGCCTGCCGCCCCGGCTCTCCCTTTCGTAGGGAGGTTTCATTTACCGCCAGCTGTTTTTTCATCACTGGAAGAAATACGGGCGTAAAACCCCGTTCTGGCCGTAAATACCAGAGTCCGCGTGCGAGCCCTTTTTTCCCCTCGAAAGGTTGCGCCGTGGCCTGGTGGGTGATGAAGTTGCAGCGAGCGCGGTGGTGACAAAGTATTTATACCAAATTTCGACACGTTGGGCATTTTCGCCTTTCTTTCCCCCAATGCAAACTGTGCCAAATTGCTTTTGTATCACTGATGTATAATCTTCAGAAATTTTCAATCTTCTCACGGGCTTATTGTTGTTGCACAGATATCCCGAAGGGATTACTCACATGTCATGAAACAACGGCCTTTTAAATTCCTGTTACCGGCGGATCTAGCTACTTAATCTCTTCCTTAAATGTAAACGTTCCCGATGATGTGACAAGAGAAGGACTCGGGGAGTATTACCAAGGCGGTGGGTTCTTCCGATGTCTTTTATCTGCCAAAGACAAGCCAAGACTGGAAATATTTATTGGTTCAGTACTTCAGCAACACGGTATTAATTGCCTCTGTGTGTTTTGATAGGTAGTTAGCACACGGGTATTAATGAAAATAGCACCACTTCATTTTAAAATTAACTGCTTGGCCATTTCAGCAACATGAGCTGATAAATTATGGCAATAAATTTGCGACGGAGATTTATGCCACCGTAACTCTCGCTCGGGCCCACAGGCGCACTCCGGCAGGGACGGGGGGGGCCACGGCCGGCACCCCCCCCCGCTTCCCTTTACCCGTAGGGAGCTCCATGATTTTTTTAAATCCTTCCAGAAATTTGAGTCCAAGAGTTTCGTGACCTTTTAGGTCAGTTTTGGTGCTCCTTTAAAATAAATGATGCTCAGGGGGCAAAGGGACCCTCCTTGCCGCAGGTGGCTTGCAGCACGGCCACATCTCCGGCGGCAAACGGGATGCTCTGCGCCTCCTCCGGACGGAGGGAAACGGAGCCGAGCTTTCCCAGTTGTTGTCGTTTTTATCGAGGCCATTGGAGAGGAGAGGCGCCACCCGATAATCCATGCAATCGTCCCCGCTTTCCCAAAAACCTTTGAAATTCAGAGTCAGGCTGCTGGTGCTGCAAACTGGCAAGATCAAAATATTATTATTATTATTATTATTATTATTATTATTATTATTATTATTATTATTATTATTATTATTATTATTATT
>JAVKLA010000090.1:3772426-3796303 GCA_034782735.1 Sagittarius serpentarius | reverse complement strand
TATTATTATTATTATTATTATTATTATTATTATTATTATTATTACTACTACTACTCCTACTACTATTACTATTATTATTATTAGCCAGTGAATGGCCTCTTGCTTGCCAGCGCTGGACCCAGCATCTATTTGTTTCTGTCCCACTCCTCCCTCCCACAGGACAAAGCAAAGCGTCGCTGCGGTTCAGGTCAGACCCAAACCCACCCCTTTCTCCAGGTTTGGGGTTTATTTTTTTCACGATTTGCTCAGGACAGGAGACGATGCGCGGGCGGGGGCCACAGCCCACCCTGTGCCACAGAAATATTCATCTGCGGAGGATGAACAGCAGCTCCCTGCCTTGGGCGGCGAAGAAATTGGAAAATGTTCCTATAAATGTGATTCATACGACATAACACCTGCCTGCACATTGCATTATCCAAACCTATTAGGGTGAAGGAGAATGCGGCTAACTATTTTGGTATATGGGGTTTAATTTTCTTCCCCCCATTGTTCATTATTTCCGCACAGAAACTTCCCTTTTTTTCCCTTCCAAAGCTAAAGAAACGCTCTTCATCCGAAACGCTGCATTTTGTCATTGGGTGGAAGACGCACAACTTTCAGAGAAACTTCAGCTGGATGTTGCATTTATAAGTAAATGTGACAAATTTAATAGGGTAGGATAGGTATTTGAATTATTGATTGTTAAATATTTAAGCTGCGAGTCCCCATCCATCAGCATGTGTGAGAAAGCTCGGGGCAGATTTATGATGCTGGAGTTTTCCTGGTTAGCTGGCACTTGGCATTTCTATTAATTATAGCCCACACATTCGGGTTTTTTCAGGGTTTGTTAGAAGTATTTATAAAAGATGTCCGTATTATACCGTTTAAATATTGTTTGTGCAACTGGAACGTGTTTTCTATTGGGGATTAATACACTGTTTGATTTAGGGGAAAATTAAATTGGAAGGTGTAAGTCTCGGGAGACGAATGCTTTATTTGAGAAGGGTTTCCACCACTGGAAAGCACAAAGTTTTTCTTTTATATATAAATATTTTGCTCCGGGTGTTTCCCGGGGTCTGCGGGTGGGTGGGAAGTCTCAAAAGTGCCCTCGGCGATAGGGAGCAGAAGAGGAGGTACGCGGCGGGGAGGGGGCAGGATGAAATACATCGTATTTATTAAAATTAAGGGATTTAGGGCCTCCCCTTCTAATAACTTCTCCGGGCAGGATGCGAGCCCCGGGGGCAGGAAGGGTCTGTGCGAGGGGAGGAAACTGCCCGGGGCCCTTGGGTCAATAACGTGCCTCCGAAAAAAAATACCTCCCGAAATATGTAGCTGTATGATAGATTGTAATTGCTCAAGAAGAGCCATTACGGTCCGTTAGGTCAATATTCTGCATTTCCAAAGTGCTTTAATTAATACATATTTACATCAGGTAATAGCAGGGATTTCTCTGAGCCATGGTATTAGGCCAAGAAAGGCTTCTAACTTTCATAATTCAGGGGGGGACACGAGTTTAGTCTCTTAGTGCTTTATTGCACCTTATAAAAGTGCATCTTGATGTCACGAGCAGCAAGAAAATCTCCGTCCAGCAAGAGCATCGCATCTCCCCTCACCTGGGGAGGCGACTGGGGGGGTCCTACGCGGCGCGGGGGGGCCAGCGATGCCCCCAAAGCTTTGCCAACTCACCCACTACAACCCCCTCGTCCTTCCGCTCCCGGTTGTTGTTTGGGAGTCGTAAATAAGTTACCGGCAAGATAAATTACCATTGCTGCAGGTTGTTCGGGGCAGCGCGCGGCAGCGGCCCCGCTCCGGGGGGGTGAAGGGCGCTGGCGCTGGGGAAGGCGCCCGGGCACCCCGGGGTTTTTTGGAGAGGGTGGCCCACACCCTCCAAAGCGTTTTTAAGTGACAACTTCTGCTTTCAAACAACAAGTCACCGGTCCTGCTCGTGGGGACCGCGGGGCTCGGCCGCCTCCTCGTGTTACCCGTCTTCTTCCTGGGCGCTGCAATTAAATGCGATGAAATATCTGGCCTTAAATTGCTGCAATTCTGCATCCGCTCAGGGCTCGGCCCGGTGTCGTGAAAGTCCTGGGACATCGATTTACCTGCTCGTAGTCATCCCAGGCGTGTGCCTTGACGTGAGAACCAAAGGTGTTACATCTCTCCCGGCTCTGAAACGCAGCCCCGGGTTGAGCTGTGCCCCGCCGGGGGGGTGGGGGGGGTGGGGGGCAGGTGACCAGCAGGTTCTAACCGCCCGAGGTAACTCTAAATGTATAAATGCTATAAGGTTATTGGTTTTTTAAAAAAAAAACTTTCCCCCTGCAACCGCAAATTAGAAACGGCACTGCTAAAAATCACTGGTCTATCCACAAATTTTAATTAAAACCTAAATAAATCATTTTCGCCGCTGCACTTGCATATAAACAATGAGGGAGATGGCACACTTACAGCGGCTTGTCAACGTTTGGTGACTAATGAGTCGCTGTGAAAATACAATCTGAAGGGCCAGAATTGAAAGCAGATTCCTCGGCTAACGAAGGGCACATGCGACCCCGCCGTGGCCATCACGGCAGAAGGCACCGAAACCACCTCTCGGGGCTGGCAGGGGGAAGGAAAAATTTCGTTAAGGCTGGCAGGACGAGTCTTTATTAAATAAAGCGCGGCGCTGTAATGCGATATTGCAGCTGCAGCCTTTTCGCCACGTTACAGAGTAATGTTTTCCCCTGTCCTTGCAGCAAACAATAACCATATGCTGGATTTGTTACCAAATGTTTATTTTATTTCTTCATTAGTACACAACGAGGGCTCGGGAAAAAAGAGGTTTCGTTGCTCCAAGCGCTCGGGAAGAGCCTCTGACCAGGGACCCAGCTGTCTTGTGCAGAAGTGCTCACGCCGCTGCCCAGGGCCCGCTTGCAGCGGGTGCCATTTGACGTTGCACTTTGCCGTGCGTTACCGCGTGTCCCCGTTGCACCCCCGGATCCAGGGGTCCCGGCCAGGGACGTCCGGCACATGCAGGAGCGGAGGAGCCGGGATGGGTGCCGCAAATCTAAAGAAATTCTTCCCCTGTGTTTTACAAACTCTCCGTTTCTGGTTTTGCGCGCTGGAGCAGAGACCTCGGCCGCCCGCCGGTGAAGCCCACGAGCTGCCGACGTCCAGCGCAAATGGAAACCTTGGGGTGCGGGTCAGCTGTCGCTCTCAGAAAGCCTCTGAACTCAAAGCCAGATTTGTGAAGCAGCCTCCCCCTTTCTGAAAGCGACGGCCTTGGCCAAGCTGTGCTCAGGGCGCTCGGGCTCTGCCTGCGGCCGTGGGGGCCGGAGGAGCCCACGGGACGTCTTCAGGGACCGTCTCCAGAGGGTGCTCCTCAGGCGGAGGGGCCGTCGCTACTCCAACATGCCACGGGCATGGCCGTGCTCCACTGCAGAGCCGCTGCCCCGCGTGGAGCCCTCCACTCCACGTGGACCCTTCCTCCCTGCATGGACACCCCCCCCCCCCGCCCATTCCGACATGGACCACCTCATCCATGGACCAGCAACCCCGCCCCCCCGGGAAAGTGTCCTCCCAAGGCCACCATTCATGTTTCAATCCAGTAAGTTTCCACAAATGCTTTGAGTTTGACAAAACACCATTTTTCTTAGGGAACGTCTTGGCCACCAAACGTTTAAGGCAGACCTAAGTTTCAAAGTTTGGGCTTCCCCCCCACACCACCCCCCCCGCCGGGGGACTGAGAGTCTCCGAGGCGAGAGCTGCATCTCCCGCACAGGCACGCAGCTTGGAGCCGCGGTTCCTCAAAAACACCCAACAGCACAACGCTCGCTGCAGCCCCGCACGCGCCCGCAGCCCTGTGAGCCGCAGCAAACGATTTCCAGCTAAGACCAGAGAATTGTCTTGCACCCAAAATACCCAAGAATGATGCCGTTTGCACCAAGAATGATGCTGTTACCATCAAGAATGATGCCATTTCCACAAGAACAATGCTGTTTCCACCAAGAATAATGCTCTTACCACAAAGAGGGATGCTATTTCCGCTAGGAACGATGCTATTTCCACCCAAGAAGGACGGTATTTCTTTTTGGGAGTGATGGTAACTCACTCCAGAGCATCCCAAGCACGGAAATGCCTGGAAACGGGAGCTGGGCCGCCTCGCTCACCTTTGCCTTTCGGGTTTTTTTCCTCCTCGAAAGCAGCCCTGTGAAAAGAAAGAAAAATATTATGTGGTGTGTGTTGCTTCTGCGATTCAAAACCTGGTCTTGACGGGGGACGGAAAAAACCCAAACCCAAACCGCTCCCAACTGCAGCACATGCTCATGGAAACAAGATGTGGCGCACATGAGGCTGTCCCAGGGAGAAAGTGTGCTAAAAATAACATATGCAGATTATGTACATAAAATGTCATGAAATATCAGCACATAAAACCGTGTGGTGGTTCAGGCTGTTGCAATTACGGCTCAAATGTGCCAGATGAAGGACACGCAGCATTTGGTGCATCTGCAGTGGAAGCCAGGCGTGGGGCCAGCTCCTCTCTCCAGCCGTTGCTCGAGGCACGGGGGACCGCGGCCGGCCTCGCCGTGCGGAGCCAAGACCCCACGAAAATATAGGGGGGATGGGGCTTATTACTATTTTCTGGCTAAGGAAGGACAGGGATAGCCCTCGGGCTGCCTCGAAAGTCCTCGTCCCTGCGAAGGGCCCGTTCCCAGGGGCTGGGGTTGGGGGCTGCTCCACCAGCCAGGAGCAGACCTGGGCACGGCCGTGGTGGAGCTGCCAGAAACACCCGGACCGGAGGATTTCCAGCTGTCGAAGTTCACCTGGGTGCAGGATGGGGCTGCGACTCGTGAGCCGGCCCTCTGCTTGGAAAGCAAATCTCAAAAAAATAGGTGATTTTTTTTAAAATTTTTTTATTTTTTTTATTTTTACCCAGAGCATCACTCATCCTAGGTGAAGCAGACCCCTACCAGTTACTTTGCTAGAGGAAAGATCCGAGCGACTAATTTTGCTTGTGTATAGGAGGATCTCAGTGCACTTTGAGGCACTAACGAGGCCTGCCAGGCACCCCCGAGGTCCTTCGGGGTGCCATTATAAGGCGGCTGACATTTTCCGTGCTCCCTCCTTAAGTCTTCTGGCTGCGATATAAATTTTCCTCGAGTTCTGCTTTTGTTATTTGCATGCATCTACACACTGTTTGTTTTTACATGGTGACCTACATAACTCATTTTAATATGGACTGAGGCGGCAGGGTTGGGCTGGAGGGGTGCTGGGGGGGGAAGCAGCAGCTCCAGCTGCAAGGAAGCCATCGTTCCTGGCTTTTGGGAGAGGACGGCGGGGGCAACGGCATCCCCGCCCCTCGCTGGCCTGCTGGAGCCCTCTGTGCTGGTAGAAATGGTGTCGGACTGTTTCCACTGGTGGCCAAAACCATGGATGAACTCTTCTTAACTGTCAATTTCAATAAAATATTCATTTTTTATTGAATTTCTGGCCCCTCTGTTCTCTTCCCTGTTTGCCTTTTGTGAGATAATGGCTCTTGTTAGCAGAAACACAGCCAAGCTCCGGGACCCCCCCAACCATGGGAAAGGTGTGGGGGGGGGGTCCCTCAGGCCACATATGTCCACGTATATGGGAATGTCTATTTTGGTTCACAATTTGTCCTCACATAAGAGCCATCAGGACGTGCTGCTGTTGCCCCCCCCGGGCAAGCCCAGCCTGACCCCAGGTCACCGCTTCTGCCTTTTTGTCACTTAATATTAAGTATTCGTAATTAAATGTTACTACATATTTAAGTAAGATGGAGTTTGCTCTGATTTGGGAAAATCCTCAGTGATCGGATAAAGCCAGCCGGGTGCAGGGAACCCCTGCCCGGAGGGGGCACGTCCCCCCGCGGGCACCGTGCCTTGCTCGCCGCCGGGCTTTGGGAGCGTCTCCCTCAGCACCACGCGGGCATTTGGGCCGAGACCTCCCCGGGAATCTCGGTGGTGCCCGATGCCTACGGGGAGCCAGCCTCTGCCCTCCCCGACGGGTGCCAGCACCCCCGGGCCCTTATGAACTATAATATTCTCTTAAGTTACACATTTTAATCACTTTTCTAGCAAATAAAGTTTTTACCCAGCTAGTCAGCCAGAATTAAATTGCTTTACAACAGATTTTTATTTCTTCCTCCCCCCCGCCCCCCCAAGGATACTTTTTATTTCAGCAAACGCTGGCTGCTCTGGCGGCTCCCGGGGCGAGCAAGGCCCTTTGTATGGCGTACAGAAAAGCACCGTGATTCATCGCTTTCTCATTATTTTGTCCTTTTGCTGGATATTGCCGGGGATTTTTTTTTTTTTTTCCTCTTCCTTTTCTTTCTTTCTTTCTTTCTTTCCAGTCCATTCGAAAGGAGCTGATGGAAGGAGAGGAATATTCATCTCCCAAGTTTGCTCACGTGGCCGCCGGCGGCTCAGCAAACTTTTCTCGCCGCCATCCCCACACGCGGTACGGTGCGGTACGGTGCGGTACGGTGCGGTGCGGTACGGTGCGGTACGGTACGGTACGGTACGGTGTGTGCCGGCGCGGCGGCGCTTGGCAACCCCGGCGCCGGGACAGCCGTGTGAGGAATGACGCTGTTTGTTTGCTCCACATCCAGCTATTTGTCACTGGCCATTTTGCCTCCAAAGCTTTAATATTTAATGAGATCCGGGCTGGCCGGGCGCTGCACAGCCATGGCCGGGCGCTGCGGCTCGGTTTCCTGCAGTGCGGGGAAAGCTGTCGGGGCTGGGGCGGGGGGGGGGGAGTGAGTTGTGTACTGCGGCAGATGGGACTCTTTTTATTTGGATTGATTTTCAGTTAATAACTTTTAACCTCCTGAACCGAGGCGGCTGCCGACGGGACTCGTGCGAGGAGCAGCGGGGACGCAGCCTGCGGACCGGCGGGGGCTCGGCCAGCGGGCACGGGCACCTCTCGGCCTGGCCGGGGATGCCAAGGGGACCCCAAACGGGAGGTTTGTGGCTTGAGGAACACTCCGACGGGGCACACGGTGGTTATTTATTTAGGAAACGTGCACTTTAGCGGGGAACCCACTGACCCCCTTGCCCCATCCCCAGAGGTGCCAAGCAGCCTCAGTTTCTCCACGCAGGGAAATGGGTTGATTTTCCTTATTAAAAAAGGACAGGAGGGACAATACAAAAATCCCCCACAGAAATCTTCCTAAAGGTCCCCTCTTCCCTCAGCACCTGATGCCGGAGCCCTCCCACAAGCCGCCCGGATGAAGGAAAAGCCATTTTCCCAGCATTTTCTCAGCTGGGACGCTTCTCCAGTTGAGAGCCCATGTCACTGGGCTGTGAGCCTCCACCTTTACAGCCCCAGAGCTGGGGTTTGGTGAAGTTTTTCTTATTTCTAAACAATATTTATTTGGGAGGTGTTTAGGGTAGTTTTTTGTTTTCTTTCCAAAGGAAGGTTGGAAGAGGAGCCGTTGCTTGGCCGCTGCTCGTAGCGCTGGAGGGCACAGCTGAACGGCAACATCCAACACAATGTCCGATGTTCCTGGAGAGGAAGAGCGTTTTCCCAGTGAGATATCAGAAGGGTCACCCTGGACGCGGGGCAGGAAAGCTCCCATTCCCTGTGGCACGGGGAGGAGAGGAAAGGGCTGAAATTATCTCAGTTACCGTCTGATGCAAAGGAGGAGAAAATAGCGTAGGGCAATTCTTTAAATTCTTTAAAATTCTTGAAAATGCACGCTCTGCAGCCAGGAGATGAAGGAAAATCAGATAAAATATACTTCTGAAAAGGATTTTGAGGTGAGACTCGTGACTTTTTAATGGACCGGACTGACTTAATTCCCTTTGTGCTGCTGCTGGCTGGTGCAGCTCCAGCTTCTTGCTGTCCAGTCAAGCCAAGGGTCCTTCCCTGCTGCCACAGGACATTGCCCCAGCCAAACTCCGGTGGTTCGGCTACAGGGAAGGGTTAAGGGATTCATCTGGACATGCAAAGCACTATGTAGCGCAGCCAGGAGTACGTTTGAACTCTTGAGGCTAGCAGTTCAACATGGTGCTGTTATGCCCATCTCAGATATTTCATTCCCTTTCTAAGTCCTCGTCATGAGACTGACCAGTGGAGGCACGGCTGGTTCATGATTTGGGGGATTTCTTCTTGGATGGTACGCTGGAAAGGGACTTTAAAGGCTGCCACATCACTGCGCTGCAAGAGGACCGTGGGGCATGAGCAACCTGGAAGAGGTTGGTTTGGTCATCCAGCTCCAAAAAGAGGGCAGGAGCAACGGCAGGCTTGCGTTCCCTCTGCGTAGAAGAGCTTGCAAGAGCAGCAGTCTAAGTCACCCCCATGCGCACCCCTTCAAGACCAGTTTCTTCAAACAAACACCCCTCTGGGAAAACAGCTGGTCGAAACAACCAGAGGTTTTGGGTGCTGGAGGCAGTTGGCCTTCATCTTTCTCCCTACACGCGAAAAATGGATTGTTATCTTCCATCCGCTACGTACACCCGGCTGCCGTTGGCACAATAGCTTTTAAGGATAGTCTCATCTTTGTTCACCTAGGACAAAGTAATTGGTCAAATTTAATTCAAAGAGAAATCAATTAGAAAAAGTTGTGATAGGCAGTTAGGTCACCGGCAACTCCTATAAATCGTGGGTAGAATTTCCTCCTTTGCCATATACCAGTTTGATGTAGGCAATGGCTCATTTGCAAGCTAAAGGTTTAATTAGGAGAAAAAAAAGGTCAGCAGAGATCAGATGTGAATTGCAAAGTGCTAAAGAAGTTTACTGCAGCAATGTATTTATTGAGAGCCATGCTATAGATCTGCGCCCTCTCTGCCCAGAATGCTAATAGCACCCCTTTGAATTCTTCCTATCAACAGAAAAATCATCGATAATACGTGGGATGCTTTAAAACTGTTTAGCACCCGCTTCCTTTTTATGATAATCAAAGGGCTTTGCTAAGACCCAGGGACTCCCTTACCCATCTCATTAATTGCGGATCCTTCTTTCCAGGTCGGGTTTCCAGAATGTGACACCTTTTGGGTCACTGTTTCCTCTCCAATCCACTGTAATGTGAGCTTTGCAGAGGGTATTTATTGCTCCTCCTCATCAGAGACACGGTCATGATGTAAATTGTGCCAGAAATACCAATGTGATGAAAATTCATGGTGTTTCTTCCTCACCTCACTGTATTCCGGATGGTTTTTACGGGCGTGCAAACTGCAGAAATAAAGAGTTCTGTAAAAGCTCTCTTAAAAGCAACGGGAGCAATAGTGATGTGATTACACGAGGTTTTAAGCTCGTCGGTGAGAGTGCTGAGCTGGCCCAAGGCAGTAGAGCCTCAAGTCAAGCCACACCATCGATCTCAGCTCCCAGGGTCGCCGTGGGCAGCGCTTGTTTCAACGACCTTGAGAGGGGTCCAGGGGAGGCTCAGCGGTGTTTCAGGTGCTACCGGCTCTGCGGGCGGCAGGAGGAACGGCAGCCCCGCGTGTTGCTTTGGACACTGGGATGTAGCGGACCGATAACACGCTCTGACGCGCTGCTGCTCCTGCGGACGAGGTGGGAAGCATCGTCGCGTCATCCGCATCTCCTTTAGCCCCGTGAAGGCTCCCTCCTGCTGCCCCTGTTCCCTGCGTCTCCAGAGGGTTCCCACCGGTGGGAATCGGCACCGGTGCTCTGGGGTGCTGCGACTGCCCTTCGCTGGGACATCACCGAGGGATGCAGAGGCAGATTCCAGCCCGATCTGTGCTGCAGCTGGGGCCGGGAAGGGTTCGAGGGGAGCTGCTTCTTGGCCCGAATCACCGGGGGTTCAGGCATCCTGAACTGTCACCAGGAACACCATGGTTTGAGGCTTCATTAGGCGTCATACATAACTAACGACTCCGCAATAGCGTATGGCAGGGTGAACGCTGCAAAGGTCCAGAGACAGCCACCAAGGCGGAGAGGAATCAAAATGGCAGCTAGGCCGGGCTGGGAGAACAAGAGCAATTTTTCCAGTCACTTCCATTTGTTCCAGTATCACTCAGCCCCACACCCAGTTTGATGAGAGATCGCAATTTCGCTTTAAGCAACACTATATGAAAAAGCACAGATAGCAGATCAGATTGTAAACTGATGTAATTAAACAGGCGACATTAATTCCCAGCACCTGAGACTCAAGTCCTCCATGCAGTGTCGATAACACTAATTTCAATAATTTCGGCAAAGCAAACTGTACGAACAATAGGCGGAGGACGGAGGAGGCTCTTCACTCTTCTGGAGGATCAGAAACTCGCAGCAATTATCAGTCAACAGTTCCAGCTGTCTGATAAACTGTTAAGACTAGAGTAAACACATCACGGCTCTGAGGCTGGAAACAGAAGAGCTGTAATTATTTTGAAGTTTAACTATAGCCCCCATCTCCAGATACAGGGAGCAAAACGACGCAGACCCCGACGCACCCAGCTTCCGACACAGACTTCTGATGCTCCTCATGCAGAAATTCAAGTGTGCTTCTAGGACACTTAAGATTCAGGTGCGACGTGTATAAAGCATTAACCATTTCCTCCCCGCAGCAGACAAAAGCCGCATTACCTTGGGCAAGACACATTCCTATTAAAAAAAAATCGGCTCCTACGAGCCTCGTAAGAGGAGCCAGAGATTCCCTCGTCTTTGCTGAGCGGGTGGGGGAAATTCAGCTGTTCTGACAACCAGATCATGTTTGATAACATCCGAGCTGACTCGATAGAGATGTCAAATGGGAGAAGATAGCAGAAGTCCGCCTCGCAGTTTAATTGGCTTACACTTCTGTATATCCTGTTTTAAAAGTAAGGCCTTCAAAATGCGATTTGGACAAGTGAGTTGCGTGGGGCTTTGTCCCAGGCGGTCTCACAGGCTTCTCAGTGACAAAAACAGGGCGGCCCTGAACACGGGCTGTATATATGGCTGGATTTATGGAGTATTCATTATTTTAATAGCACTTATTGACTTAGGGTCAAATATCTTTTTCCAACATTTTTTTCATTTAAGGAAAGAGCCCGTATGTCACAATCTCATGCCTCATCTAATTGGATAAGTGTTTCCTTTGTCCTTGAAACCGAAAAGTAGACTGCGTATCCAGGAGCTACAGAATGAAAAAGCATCTGCCTTTGGTATTTGGCATGCCTCAATTAAAAAACCCACTGCCTGGGCTATCATTTTTTTTTAATTCTGACCAGAGCACTTCTGCTCAGATTCAAGCGGACGGTCCTGAAGGTCGAGCTAGGGGTACGTAAAAAAACCAAATCCTTTGGAACAATATATAGAACATTAATGTTTTACATACAACTGAAAAGAGGCCTGGATCCAGCAAAGCCAAGTTCAGAGTCATGCTGGAAGCAGGGGAACAGCTCGCGTGCTCGCTCCCCTCTGAGCATTTCTGTAAGCTCCTGCTGGATTGGAGCTCAGCTCCACTCTCAAGACGTGACTCCCCTCCCTCCCAGTCCCACAAATCTAGTGCTCAATATGCGCAAAACACTTCCATCTTTAAAAAATAATTGAAAAGGTGCACCCTGAAGTTCACTGGATCGATCCCTCTGAATTATTTTATTTAGAAGACACTTCATTGTGTCAAAGATTTAATGGAGAGGTTACGATGCCCAGCCTTCAGAATGTCAATGCATTAAAACGGAGTGTTGCAGGGAATGTTAAAATCCCCACTAACATACGCCCAAGCAAAACTGCCAGATTTATGAAATATGAAAATAATTATACAGAGTTTAGATAAGACATAGGCTGCTGGGGAAAAGCAGTACAGGGGCCAGAATCCTTCTGCGTGTGTCTTACAAGTAGCGGAATGAAATTTAGCAGCCTCGCTATGGACTCTTTCGCCTTTCCCTTACATCCCTTCGAGCGTTCGCTTCCTAAGCTGTATCTTTTGAAATGTGTGTATTTTTACGCGGGCAGTATTTCCCAGCACACTTGATTAAATACCTTCCCTTGTTATTTATTGCCCATTAAGCAACATATCTTCTGCATGTACCTTCGTTGGACAAAAGATCTTTGCTATCAAATGCAGACCTCAGCACGTCTTAGGCCAGAGCAGTTTACTGCAATGATCTCTACGTGGGGCTGCCGCTGAGGAGCACTGAGAAAACTCCGGCAGCACAGCTCAGGGTTCTCTGCTTATTAAGCAGCATTTCTGGTATCGGAGAATTACCCTACTTTACTACATTTCTTGGTGCACGCGATAAGGTTATAATACAGAAGATGTCCAAAGGTTTTTTTCCTCTCTCCTTGGGGAGTCTCTCTCTTCGGGTGCTGCAGGAACAATTGCAATCCACCGAAGTACTTCTAGGCTGCAAAGTTTCAAGTGAAACGGAAGGGCGGGGGAAGGAATGACAAGTCCTTTTTACTGAAATTCTCTCCCCAAATGGATTTGGCAGAGCCCGGCTCTGCTGATCTTACAGCAAGGTTTATCATTTGTGCAGGCTGCTGCCTGAAGGGGGAAAAGATCTTTGAAGTTGCTGAATGATGGAAGGGTCCCCCCCCCGCCTCTCCCTCACACACATTTTTTAAGGGTGGAGACTGGGAGATGCTCCACTGCCCTGAGTCAGGAAATTACATGACAAATTAAACAATTATGTGTTTTAGTGCTGAGCATCTATTTAGACATTTAGCATCAAACATGCATTTAGCATGAATTCCACGGGCATTTATACTTTTCCCCACCCCCTGCACCTACACTGCATTATTTTACTGCATGTCACGAGCTTCCCCGGTCCAGCATCTACACCTTGAAGAGATTTCTTTATCATTTAACTTTATTACAGAGGCACTGCCTGGACACTGTTGGAGTGACAAGGACTATTTCCTTAATTACTGTACATTGATAATAGCATTTACTCTGGCAGCTCCACTGCTATTCAATCAAGCAAGATTCAATACAAAAAAGCTGATTTGCCAAAAAAGAGATTAGCATAAGTGCCTACAGTCACATTCTATTTTTGAAGGTAAAGCTACTGTGTCTGTGAGGTTTCTTGTGGGAACTTCATAAAGAGAGATTAATCTAGTTTATCTCCTTCAAAAGATATTTGGGGAAATCGCAGAGAGTCACTGTTTAGGCTCTTCTGGTAATAATTTTCTATAAACATGTAAAATAAAGAACTGCACAGAAAGTGCTAATCAGCAGCAGGAAGGTATATTTTTTTCTCTCATGTGGATGTACGCATTTGTTGTGAAAAACTCTGTGTTCCCCAGTTTGCTATTGCTGTTCTTTGTCATTTAATCAAGTGGTGACTGTAGCTGTTGCACTTTAAAATTAAATGCTATTATTTATGGTAGAACTTGTTCTAGTTAAAAATGCAGACCTCAGCACTGTGTACGTTTGTAAGCAGAAGGTTAAGCAGGACATTTTAAATGGTAAAGCAAAGGGTTTAATCAAGGCTGAAGAGCAAAATGCTGTGGGATAACAGATACAGTAAATAGGCATTAATCACCATACAGGTTTAATCCAGGTATTAGGCAGTCTTGGGGCTAATAAGAAGACTCACTTACATAAGGACTCGTAAGGACTACCAACCCTTAAGTAAGTAAATAACTTTATTCTTAGGAGAAATTTCACCAATGTTAAAGGCCCTTGCAGTATCAGGCCTACATTATATCTTTGTAAAACGATCATCACACAATTATTTTGCCTGAAGGGGCTTTCTCAGCTAGGAAGCACATAGGGGGTGTGGTTCAAGACAGGAAAAAATTGAATCGCCAGAGCATAAGGAGCCACTTTTCCATGTTTTGGTTTGTGGGGTTTTTTTTTCTTCCTTGACACTGTCTGTTACTGTGACATCAAAATCCCAGCTAAGTACTTCTTGCCAAAGATGGACCAGATAAAATCATGAAGCCAGTATCATCTCATGGGAGACAGCTCACTGTCTTAGTGACAAATTTAGTGACTACAAATCCAGGCTTAGAACATAGTCCTTCCCTAGTCATAATCCAGCACTTGCACACTGGATTTGCATTTAACTACTGGTGAACTAAAATTTCAGTTTCAAGAGGATAATAGCACATCCATAGGTATGAAATTCACTATACAAAAGTTCTTTTATTAGATGCTTAGAAAGATTAAAGTGCTTCCACATTTAACTTAACATCAACAATTACAAATCTTTATACAAACAGACATGTCGTATGTGCCGACACATCAGCACACAAATCCCAGCCTCCGGCCCAGGGTGGGTTTTGGCATCCTGGTCAAGCCTGCTTTACCTAGCCCTGAAACAGAACAGGCAGACTCATGGTAAGCACGACACAACCTAACCTGAGGAAAGGGGAAAGGAGATGGAGGTGGGGAATGGGGTAGATGGCCAGAGTTTATCTATTCAAGGAATAGCAAGATGAAAAAAAATCCACAAACCTTTAATTGTGAATGTAGGAGAGGGACAGTGATGTAACTGTTCCCAGGGAACACTATTCTTATTTTGTAGAGGGAGGTGAGCCAAGATACTTAAGCTCTAGAGAACCTTTAACACAGGAAGCTATTTATCATAACAAGCTTGGTTGATACTGCTCCCATACTGAACCAATTAGATTAGCCTATTTCGTCATACTTCATAACTTGGGATGATAGGTTTCCAAGCATGGTACAGTGCAGTAATTGAATTTTGATCAAACACACATGGCCCATAACCCAGTATGTGAAACTTTCAGAACAGTTCACAGCTTTTAAATATCCAGTCAACATGTTGCCAAAAGTACAGGATGTACTTGATGCAAGTGGGAGAGGAGGGGGGGGAGCACGAGTCCACGCCGTAACTTGGTACAGCTGTAAAACAAACATTTTTTTGTTCCGATTCTGTTCCTACTTTAGCAAAGGAGCTGGGAGGAAGACAGTGAATGTCAAGTAAGTCGTTTTTCTCCCCAACCCCCACGCCCCCCAGGCACACATTTCCCTTTTAACATTCTTAGATTACCACAACCTTTTAAATTCACTATACTGTACTTACATACTGTATTAGACACACCAGCAATTATGTTTGTTAGCATGACACATCCATTGCTTACACTTAGTTAACAAAATAACTTAAAAGTCGCATGCATCATCCTCTTAATAGGGTTATAATCAATGGGACCATGGAAGGAAAGCCCTAAAAATTACCCCCCACCTCTGCATTCCCCAGGCTTCTGCCTCTGCCAACACAGTCCATATGGTGGGCAGTCCCGTCAGGCTCAAGGTGAACACTCAGCCAGTTCTTTGCAGGCAGCGAGCTCCTCTTACATGTTCTTGCCATGTTTTCCCCGCGGTAAATCCAAGGAACTTTGAAGAAGTCTCTGTGTAAAGGAAACAGAATACATTAATAAATTAATTCTTACTGCTCTACTGACTAGGGGGCAAAGCACCCACCACAGAACAGGTTCATGACGTGGAAAACGCTGTGCCAGACTTTCTTCTGAGCAAGTAATGGCTATCCCTTTCAAAGCTGCTCTCTGGCCTACAGCTAAGAGTCTGGTATGCTTAAGCAATGGAGCAGGATATCCCCAACCGCTGCATATGGTGCTGCCAACTTCTTTCTCAACTTTGAATGCTTTGACCTGAAAGGCAGCTGGAGGCAGCTCCAGGCATCTCAGCTACCCGAAGGGGAAGCACCAGGGCAGGCAACACCTTCGCTTTCATCGAGGTGGTGCAAATGACATAAAAGATGGGAATTACTGCTACAGCCCTCCAAAGAGTGTGGGATCTGACAGTTCTAGTTGCACTCTGTGGATCATCTGCCTCCGAGCCGTCTCACACACCTGTTCTAGAGTACAGCTGTGTAAGAGAAGCAGCCACAGGTTCCAAGGGGAGAAACGGTGCTTTTCAGACGTAGCAAAATGCACATCTCATTTAGTCTTGCTGTTGGTTGGGGACAGGTATATTGCCCGATTACAGCCACCACCCTGTCAGAGCGCAGAGGATGCTCTGGATCCATCTCCCTCCCTGCCCCACTCCCCGCTAAGTTACAATGCTGCAGAGAAAAGAGGAAAAAAAAAAAAAGAAGAATAATTTGGTGTTCAACTTACTTATCAGACTTGGACCAAGCCTCAGCTCAAACCAAGGTTAAATAGGCCTGTTCTAAGCCTCTTAAAGATAGGATTTATATAGTAATTACGGTAATGGAAACTGATCTTTGTAATTTTTATACTGCCTAAAATTCTGCTGTGTCATACGCATCTGCAGAGCCTGAGAACTGTGCTTCTCAGAGAGAGCACTGCAGTCTTGAAAGCAGCCATTCAAATGTATAATGGAGAATTATCGGAGCATGAGTATGTTCGAGTTTATAATGAAGCACGAAGAGTAAGAACCAGAAATCCTGGGAAAAGCAAGAAGTTTGTATTTGAGACAAGCAGTATTTTTTAAACACTTTATTTTGTTGGGAGTTTGTGGAACTAGATCTTCATCACACAGTGCAAACAGCATCGAGACTGCCCTTTTTATTCTTACATTTCCTTTCTTTTCCTTTGCTACAGTCTTAGGTCTAGAGAGTGAGCATAGTGCAAAATGCATCTTGGCCAGACAGAATCCTCACATCCACTTTCCAGTTTTCTCTGTTGGGCAAGGAAAAATACCGGAGTGCTAAGTCCTTGCTGTATGATAAAGAACAACTTCAGAAGATTTGGAGATCTGATAGGGGGTTTGGCTCCACCTTCAGGAAGCAGAAGGCAAAGAGACAACACGGTATTCCGTTTCAGACATACCTTCTGCAGAAACTGAAGCCTACAACCCCCTCTTACTGACATCTACTGCTCCCCAGTGTGTCTTTGCTCCATATACATAAAAGATCCCCTGATCTGATGCCGTGACAATTCTACATACTTGATTCAGCTCTGAAGAGTCCAACTCCTCCTGGAGGTACTTGAGAACTTGTGGCAGGATGTCCAAAGGTAGCTGATATATGAACAAACAGAGCTGATACATGAACGCAAGTCAACGGAAAGCAGCTTTGAGGTGAAAAAAAAGAAGTTGCAACACACAGGATGTCATAGAGCTGTATGAAATATTATTAGTCACTTACACCATCAGTGCTAAGGTTTCCATACGGAACGCAATTTTCTCTTCTAATTCACAGAGATTAGAAAGGTTCTTTGGGTAACACAGATGGATTGAGAGGAAGAAAGTGGGAAGATTCTTGATCAAACTTCAGTCTAGCAAAACACTTAAGCATATGCTGAAAGTTAAGCTATTTTTTCTCCTCCAATTCAGGCAGAAGATGCAAACAGAATAATCTCTTGTATTTCACCTCTTGGCAGACTGATACAGGCTGAACCCAGAACATAGTGGCTGGTTAAAAAGCATGATTTAAATGAATTGAAATGATGCATTTTTTAAAGAAGCCATAGAATGACCATTTACAATAAAGAAAATGGCAAAGTAGTTAGGGATGAGATGACACTGAGTTTGAAAGACTGTATGATGTATTAGTGAAATAATAGGCAATCACACAATTAGTGACAGTCCTATGAGGCAATGGAAACATATGGTTGCTTGCAAAATCCTGCCTTTGGCATTTCCCCCACTGGGTGCTTAAGCACCCAACCTTATTGTATTCAACATTATTTTCTGGAGGAAACAGGTTTGAAAACTGCAGAGCAAGCAACAGGAATGGCCCTCAGTGCAGAAATGGACGAAACACCTAATGAATCTAAAAATAAAAAAAAAAACCAAAACACTGAGAAGAGATGCGAGGAGACTTAAATGGACATAGCTGTGTAAGCAAATATAACTGAATATACTCTTGAGGAACAAAGGAAACAATTCTTGATGGGGTGACAACAGATGTTCTCCAAAAAAATTCTAACGGAGCATTTCAAACACAAAGGCCTTCCTGTGGAGCTGAGAAGTTTTACTGGCAGACACACAGAAATACATCTTTGGAAACATAATAAAACCTAACATTTAAGGTGTTATCAGGTCCTGAAAGCAGAAGCGATATCTTCATGTAGTAAGTGGTGGGTGGTGGCAGAAAGGGAAACAGTCAGGATAACAAAATACTGGCACAGGAAGTTGCCATAGCATAGTTGTGATTTAAATCACAGGAGGAGTAACTAGTCAGAGACTTTGTTCTAAAGTATCTCTAAATCCACTCTTTTGGAAAACGAGCTCTAAATACAAGTAAAAGATGCACAGGCTGACCTAACTGAACAAATACAATCCAGAGTAATTTATTAATACAGTAAGCACACCTAAGTACAACCACTTTTGCACTGTGTGAGTGAATGCAAAGTGCCCAAAGCTGAATGTTTCTACCAGCTACCGCTTTTTCAGATCATGGTTAAGTACACTGCAGAAAATCCTAAAATGGACATTAAAAAAAAAAAAAAAAAAAGGACAGGTTTATGGAGTCATTTTTGCAATGACTGAACTGCACTCGTACTTAAGGAAGATTTGGATTTAACTCCTGGCACAGATCTGCAGCATCTTCAGTGAAGAGCTTCATACAGGTTTTTAAAGGCTAGGCACTTCAAATTCTTTTTTTAAACTCTGGCCTTTACTTTTTATGTTCTTTATTTTTACAGATAAAGAATAATACTTCTCGGTCTTATTGGAATGTTGAAAGGATTCCTGAGTATCTGCAAGGCCAGCAGATATCATTTTATCTGGGAATGAGGCAGGAGGATGACATAGTACACTGTCAAATCGTTTTTATTGCTTTGCAACTGTTTTTGGGAAAACAATCCAGAGAGAAGATTATTCCAGTGCAATCAGAACTACAGAAACACTAGGATGGACAACTTGATTGACAGGAGAAAGCTAAAGCAAGCAGCAACACAGAAAATCATCATAGGACAGACATTTTGATAAATATTACTGTAGCCAATTTATTATTAACGCAGTGGGACAGCTTTACATCTTGCATCACACTTTTCACAGCCCTTTTGGTAAACATGCCATGTCTGACAATTACAAAATGAAAACAAAGACCTCACTAACTCTCTACTGGCCTGCAGTACTATCTGCTTACTCAGTTAACCCTCTCTAAACTTCAGCTAGGCAACAGAACAAGCATATAGAAACACAGATATGTGTGTTCAGATATAGAATATAATTCCAATGCAGGTTCTAAAGGTTACGCCATCTGTGGCACTAATTTCTAAAAGGCTTCACAGACAAAGGAGAGGGATGTGAAAGAAATGGAAAGTTGTTAGTACAAAACAGAGGATCAAGTGGTATACCATGTAAAGGGAAGAGAAATAAAATTTTGCTAAGACCTGAAATACTGCTCTGTCTGGTCACTCGTGGCTTCATTCTGCCTGCTACGACAAAGCAGTGCAGTCCTGACAAGAGCATGCACTGGTATCACAAACCAAAGAACATCAGCGTGAAAGAATCCCATAGCAGTTTTTATGTCCTGGATTGGCTGACTCACATCTGTTTCTACAGAAACACTGCAACTTGGAATAAGGTATCTTTCTCTCTGCTGGCTACCTGGTTTCTGGGATTAACAAACTATTTGATGGACATCATAACTAATCATGTTTTCATCTGAGTCATACAAAACAGCTCCTGTATTCTTTTACGGATAATGAAGCATAAGATGGGCTGCTGAAATCATTAAGTCAAGCCCTCTGCTACTTGTACACGTGGAGATGTATTTTAGAATGAAATCTTGTGTGATGAGTTGCCCAAGGCTATTTTTTTATTATAACATCCATGGTATCTTCCTATTTTCACAGCTATATTATCAGCTTCAGGTTTAAAAAACAAAAAGCAGACAAGTCACAGGATGATCTTAGCCATGAGATTTTATTTGATTCAAACATTTATTTTCAGTCCACTTCTTTCAGTCCACTTCCTGTCTGTTTTTGAAAGTATTTCAGGAAACAAAACTGCACAAAGAGCATTCAGTGAAACAGAGACAAAAAAGGGAGATGCAACAAATTTCAGGCAAGTGAACAAAGCTAACAGAGTATTCTTGTCTCTTTGAACCCACAAGTAAAATGCATGTTAGCAAGTATTCCAAACTCTGTCTTTCTTGCGTGAAGGAAAGAATTAACGTTAAGCACAAAGTACTCCTTGTGGTTTATTCTCATTACGTGGTATGTCAGGTTACACCGATTTGCAAAAAAAACAGGATTTCTTTACAGAGCTTTCTGTGCACCTTAATGTAGGTTTAAAAGAGACTAAATCCCACAAATTGCAAGTTTAAAAATCAATTTAGGAATCTCATTTTTTGTAATTCCCTTAAAAATACCGCTTGTGGACACATTAATAACATTTTGAAAGTTTCATCTGAAAAACAAAAGAATAGCCCAAATTTTTGAAAAAAATCTACACTAAAGTTTATATCGTGGATTTCTCACTAAGTGACTGCCGGGTTTCATTAGACGGTGAAGGGAATGTTTAAAATTGGTCAAATAACATGAAGATTCTGTTGGCATGTTTCCTGTCTCTGTGTGTATATACTTTTCTTTAAAGGAACATCTAGGTAAATCTTGGTTGTCCTAAAGACTTCAGTCAAACAACTTTGAAGGATACAGAATTTCTTTCTCTGAAACACAACTGATCTAAAATCAGAGCTTTTTAAGGGCTTTATTAGTACAAAGAATTCACTTTTTTGACATCCTGTAGCTGTAAAACACATGCACCAATTTCTTTTCAGAAGAAGAAGGTATGTGTTTCACTATGGATGGTTGCAAGGGAGGGGAAAAAAAAAAAAAAATCAAAATAAGCAGAACAATTATTTCCTATTCTGACCTTCAGGGCACCCCAACATGCACCCTCCTTTTTTGTGATGTGTCACCTACAGTTCCATTTTTTTAAGGCATCCATATTTCTACTGTTGATCAGCACTGACCAAATTTTGCAACTTGACCAAAATTTGTCTTTAAGCTTTACAGAAATGATTATTTCAATTAATAAAATTTCACAGGATACACAAGCACAAGATTTAGGGCCATGTGGATTTTAACTAACAGGATAGAAAGGAAGGCAGTTTCTGTGGTTTGGGATATTTAAGTTCATTTACAAACTGCCATGCATAGTTATGAAAACAGACCTCAAGTATAATCCTGGCCCATCCATGCTCAAACTCTCATCAATTTCAGTGGACTAAAGATCAGCATAGTTGTTCTGAACAACTTTTTCTCCACCTCTCTATAACACTCTAAATTATACTTACAGACACAGAACAACATCTGGGCGAATTGCAAAAGTCTGCACATTGGTACCCCTTAGCAACAAACTATGTGCTCACAGAAATAGAGCAGTCATAAAGAAACTTGGCACCTTTGAGGTAAACTCACTCACTTGACGAATTTTCATATTTTATCATCTTTGTTCGATGTACGTTTAATATACAGTTCTGATCAAGTGTAATTAATAAGTCATCAGCAATTTCAGTGGACAACTGGATCTATCTGTAAAAATAAAATGCACCTATGCATTTGTGACACTTACTGCCAGGATTAAGGATAGGTCTGCATTTTCCTGAATGTTGCATTGGTAATAGTGAGCCGTGTAAGCCTTGCTCCATAGTAATCTATAATGTAACTAGAGCCATCAGAAGGTCCAACGATCTACAAGAGAAAAAGAATCAAGACTTTTCAACATGAAGTGAAATATATACTTTGCGCTAATGTCTCAATTACTGCTAATTTTCCCATCATAAAATTAGTCATGCTTAATTAGTCAAACAGAAACTAGATTTATTTTGAAGTTATGCTGTAGTTTTAGTGAGCACTGTCTCAGGAGGAACATTTCCCTAGGGCTTCTAATCAACCAAATTACACAGCCAGGCGCTGGTACTAGGTTAAGACGATGAGGATTTGAGTCACAAAATCAGGCTAACAAATGAGTGGGCTCCAAAACACTTTTCTTGAACAAAGGAGGGTGGGCAGGAGAGAATTAGGTTGATGACAAGTATCTTTGAAATACTGCACAGGTAAGGAACAGAGAAAAGGAGAGAAGATCATGGCTTTTTTGTTCTGGAAATGCTAAATTGATGTGGGGGTCACCAGGGAGATGAATAAGGAGAGATGAAAGATACTCTCAGCTGTATCTGTAAGTGATGTGAGGCAAGATCACTGTGATTGCATAGAAAGGAATTTGAGAACCCATGTAGTTATAAAGACGTATATACAAAGATATATACTTTTAAAATATTTTTCTATAAACCCATACAAACAATTCCTATATCCACAATGCATTTTAAGTTCTTCATAGGCAATTTGCAATTCATGCTAAATGGATGCATTGTAGAATAAGACAATTTCGCCATGTCATGATGTCACAAGATGTCATCCCAGCTGGGGACTTAACCATCACGAATCCTACAGTCACAGCTCTCAGGTGATATGGGGCTTGTATTTGGAGGAGAGGCAATAAAAAAAAGCAGCAATGTCTTCTCTCCCGCACACTGCATGGACACCCCAGATGATGAACTCCATCAGTATAAAGCACATGCAAATGCAGAACTTCAGGATTCTGGGGACAGCAGGATAAATCATGCAAAGTCCAACACTGTCTCACATAAAGAGCTCATATGTTCTGACAAAGTAAACTGATGGTGTTATATCTTCCAAGCTATTCATTCCAAGTATTTACAGATAGCTGATCTAATTTTTTAATTCAAACAACAAATATATTGATACTTTGTATCCATATTCTACAACATTAGCCTACAAACAGAGCTAAAATAAACGTCTTTATTTTTCAATACACAATGGTTCTTAAGGCTAAAATGCTAACAAAGAATTAGCAATCAAATCAAAGCTTTAACAAACACTGATTTGGATCTTGTTTCGAAAGCCCTGACTTACCTGCATTGAAATGAGTATGAAATCAATTAGGCTACCAATTCCACAAAATCCTACAGTGCAGAACTTCAACAAACCTAAAAAAGGAAAATAAAATTTAACTGTAGCTTTAAGCCAGTCACAATGAAGTTCATAGGTTTCTGGTGGCAATCACATCCCAACTCTCTCCCCATCCTGCAAAATATATATATACATATGCACACATCTAGAAACAGACCTAAAGTTAAAGATCTTTAATTATCAGGGAAAAAAAAACAAACCACATATTCATATTTCTACATCCTGAATTCACTTTAAAGATTTTAAACATTAACAATTTGGTTTTTTAACAGATAAATATTCTTAAACAAGGAAAGGCAAAAGTTGATAAGCAAGTTACTAGAAATTTTCCTTTCTTTGACTGAGGCACAGACAAAAAAAATCCTAACTTGAGCTGCAAAATTTACTTATGAATAGAAAGAGACCTTCTACCATCTCATGAGTTGCAGCACATACTGATCTGATTTGCAGAACACGCTCTTTGGAGAACAATCCTATATATAATTTTTATATTTTTGCTGAAATCGGAATTTATTTGGGATATATATACACATATAGATAAACACTTTTTTTAACTGGTATTTAAAAATGTTATTTTTGTACGAATAAATGAAAGATTAATAGAAAATATATGGGAATAGCAACTAACAGATAAATGTTTCATTGGAAGTTGCCATGCAAGGCAGACTTCATTTAGAAAATGCCTTCAGAAGAGGGAGGCTGTCTTAATTTTGTTGTTTTTTTTTTTTTTTAATATCAGTAGTTTCTTGTACAATGAATATAATACAATGAGTACTATATATATTGTAAGTAATACTTCAGCTGAACTAGGCAAACACCTAGGTTATTTTGAGAATGAGATACTCATTGTGGAGACATTTATCTCTTTACCCAGGCACAGACAGTATGAAGAGGAATGTGTATCTGTTGCACTTAAGTCAGTTGTAGGCTATGCTATTGTCCTGGTTTTGGCTGGGATAGAGTTAATTTTCTTCCTAGCAGCTGGTACTGCGCTGTGTGTTTTGGGTTTAGTATGGGAAGAATGTTGGTAACACCCTGATGTTTTCAGTTGTTGCTCAGTCGTGGTCAAGGACTTTTCAGCTTCTCATGCCCAGCCAGCAAGAAGGCTGGAGGGGCACAGGAAAGGTGGGAGGGGAGACA